>PITA01012912.1:0-59725 GCA_004023965.1 Spilogale gracilis
AAGGTGGGGGACATGCTGCTTGTCTTCTTCAGTCTTGTCCTCCTTCCTTCCTGTCCCCTGGGTCTGGCCTCAGTGCCCACCTCCCAGGAGATTCAGGAGAAGGGGTCAGAGAACCAGACTTACCTGACTCCTGGCTGAGCCAGGGCAGCAGGGGGATGGAGACACAGGCCTGAACCAGCCTCTCCGGGGGCAGCTTCCCAGGGGACATGACTTCTTAGCTGAGTTGGGAAGGATGACTAGGAGTCAACCTAAAACGTGGGGGATAAGAAAGGCCCCCCACCAACGCCGGCTTGCTCAGTCACAGCCCAGCAATTCAGGCCGTGGCTGTTACCAAGACATAAGAGACTCACAGACACTATCCCTCCTTGTGACACGTATGTGTTCACATACTCGAGGACAAGACGCCGCAGCAGCAGGACCCCTTTGCTCTGGCCCCAAACCACGTGTGATCTCCCTTCCAATAACTTGTTGGCCCTTTCTCTCTGCTTTCCATCATTGCCTCTCTCCTGGGAGTCTTGCTTCCTGGGTTTAGATGCCGGCTTCATATCTACTTGCAGGTGACCTTGAGCACATTATTCAAACTCCCTCATATTTCTCCTCAACAGTAAATGAGGGTAATAATCCTTCTTGTCTGTCGGGTCACTGAGAGAGTTAAGGGCCATAGCCCTGTAAAGTACATGCCTCAGTGCCTATCCCTCAGTGGTGGTGGCTCAGCTTAGGATCTTGGCTGTCCTCATCCCCGTCTTGGCTTTGCCCTGGCCCCCTCCTCTCCCTTCCTCAGGGGTCCTGCCTCTCCTTCTCCTCTATCATTGTCCTTCCTTCTCCCTGGGCCTCCCCTTTTTTTTTTTCTTTTAAGATTTGTTTTATTTGACAGAGAAACACAGCTAGAGAGGGAACACAAGCAGGGGGAGTGAGAGAGGGAGAAGCAGGTTTCCCGCTGAGCAGGGAGCCTGATGCAGGGCTTGATCCCGGGATTCTGGGATCATGACCCGAGCTAAAGGCAGATGCTCAAGGATGAGCCACCCAGGCACCCCCGGGGCCTCCCCCCTTTTTTTCTCCCCTCCCTTCTTCCCTGAACCTGAGACTCACAATACCTGAGGGGTCATGGAGGGAGAAAGGGCAGGCATTTCTCCAAAGAGCAAGCCTGCCCAGCTTAGGTTCCTTAGTGGAGAGAGGGAACAGGGCTTCCGCCCAGCCTGAGAACCCAGCACACCGCCTGCAGATCCTGAAGTAACGTGTGTAAGCCAAACCTCCTCACAAAGACATGCCTTGGTAGGCTGGGCCACTGTCTGAAGCTGTTTTCCCATCAGTAAAGCAGAAAGAGACTTGACCTAAATGCCCCTGGATGCCCTCAGGGACACTGTGGGGATCAAATGCACACTGGGGGCAAACAGGATGTAGAGAGTATCTCATAGACAAGGACATGAACCCCTCCTCTACTTCTCCTTTCTAAGTCATCTTTCCTCTCTAAGCCTTGATGTCCTCATTTGTAAATTGAGGCCAGACAATAATTTTGTCTACTAGCTCTCAGGCCTGGTGGGAGGATGCAATGTTGAGGAGAGGGGAAGAAAAAGAGAATTGGGCCAAGTTCCGAATGAGCACCTGGCATCACGGACCAAGCTCCACATCTTGACCAGCAGATGGCGCCATTGTAGCGCCAGTGTCTCTTCCCCAGGTCTGCGGGCAGTGGGCTCCCAGGTTCCAGCCCCACTGCCTGCTTCTTCTCGGATGGGGCATTTGTTAGATGTGGCAAAACTTGGTCCCGAGTCAACTAAAAGCCCAAACTTTGGAACCAACCGACCTGGACTGAACTGATTCTACTCCTTTAATAAAGACAATGTGACTTCGGGTAACTTGCTTAACCTCTCTGAACCTTGGTTTCCCCCACTGTAAAATGAAGATGACATCATGTTTCTGGGGTTGTCAGGAGGATTGATTCAGTCTAGGAAGCAAAGCCTCCCACAGCACCTGCAGGGGGCCAGTGCTCGGTAGCCTGTGAGTGAGGCACGTCCTTCACAGCTGCCCAGATTCAAACACCATGTTACAACCGCCCCCAGCCCTCCGCCCCCTCCCCGTCCTATCACCAGGCCTTCATTCCTGCCCTCTGCCTTCCCTCTGGAATGTTGGCCCCCTCCCTGTTTTCATGACTTTTTGAGACTCGTTGGGTTTTTTTCCTAGTCGCATTTTTGAACTTTATTGAGTTATAATTCATGTCATAAAAATGAGCTCATTTTAAGTGTACAATTCAATGATGGTCAGTAAATTTACCAAGTTGTGCTCAAGACTTGATTTTCTAAATCCTGTATCTCAAATGTGCCTCTCTCCCGAGTCCTAGGCCCCTTATCCAGTGCACCTTGGACATCGGCCCATAGCTGGCCCCCACCCCTCCAACCCAGTACATCCCCAACCAAATTCATCATTGTCTCCCCCTCCCTCCTTCTCTTCCTGGGTTTCCCACCTCCCTTCTTGGCTTCCTACCGATTTCACCTTTTCTTCTCTGTGTTCTCAGCACTTTGCTCAGAACCTGGCATTTAGTAGGTGCTCAGTAAAAGTTTGCTCTATGCATGAATAAAATAAATAGCATCTTCCTGTGACCTACGTTTGAATCCTCACCCCTCACGTCCCATTGGCCAGCCACCCTGTTGACTCTATTTTGGGACTGTCTGTCTGGAGTCCACCCCTGCCGACCGGAGCCCTGCTGCTCGTCTCACAGCCTGCCCCTCACTGTTGCAGTGCCCTCTTCCCTGGGCGCCCCCCATACCCTGCCTGTTTCTTCCCCTCTGGAATTCCATGTCCCCAACTGTTTCCCCTATTTGGTCCCAGAGTGGCTTCTCCAAAAAAAAAGCCCACCGACCTCATCACCTCCACCCTAAGAACGCGCTACCCATTCTGCCACAGCCCCCTAACCTGACACTGCAGTCCGCCCATCAGTGTTTGGGAGCCCATCTCTCCAGCCTCCGTCTCACCCCTCCCCCTTCTCCAGCTCCTCCGGCCTCTCTTCACCGCAAACCACAAGAGCAGTATGACACCACCACGAGAAGGCGGGACTGGCCTCAGGCTGGCTGGAGTTCACATTCCAACCTCAATGCCTCTTTGACCCTCAGTTTCCTGCTCTGTAAAATGGGAGTTGAAATAGCACCTATGTCCTAGTAGGGATTAAATCAGGCGATGAAGGTGAAGCTCTTGGAATAGGGCCTGGCACACAGCTACGACTGAACAAACCTTAGTTTCATGTCTCTGCGAGCTTCCCAAAGACAAGGAGGACCCGTCTTTGTGGAGACTGACTGTGCAGACTGTATTTCCCCTTTGTCTCCACCGGGGGCGCTGCAGCCCCCTGCACAGCCCGGTTGAGATGCAGAAGGTCAAGGCCCCTCAAGTCAGCTTTAAATCAGACCTTCCTCTTTCATTTATCACGCTAGGACCCCTCCTGCCACCTTCCCGGGGGTTGACTCCAATGCCAAGTGTCCAAACAGCTCCCTAATCATTCCCCATCTCTGCATCCCGCTGCCACTCCCTTACCCCAGCCACACTGTGTCCATCCTACCTCCATCCGGCCTCTTCCGCATTCATCCCAGAATGAACAACCGTTCTCACTGCCCCTCCCCTGCCATGGCACATCAGGTCCGAACATGGTCTGGCTGACCCAGCAGGCTCTGCCCCTTCCCCAGCCGTGCAGCCGACCCCTTCCCTTCTGCCTACTGGTTCCAGCCACACTGGCCTCAGGAGCACTCATCCCCCTCCCACCTGGGACCTCTGTCCCCACCCCATCACCCTTTATTAAGCCCCTGCAGAGCCTGCTCTCCTCAGAGACAGCATCTCTGACCCTCCTACTCCCACTAAATGAATCTCCCATGACATTCTTCATAGCACTTGGCTTCCTCCTCTTAACCCTTATCACAGTTTGTAATTATATATTTGACTGGCTATTTGATGAACATCTGCCTCCCCGCTTCCTTTGGAAGCTTCCTGAGAGCAGAGGCTGTCTTGTTCCATTGTGTCCTGGCGGCCCGGTGTGTACTGGTGGGATGGCCGCATGGAGTCTGTCTGTTTCCTTATGTGTCCCCTCTGCTCCCTTGTCAGGATCCCAAGGGTAGGACCGTAATCCAGGTCTGTATTTCCAGACAGAACCCCTATTTCCCCTTGGCCTGGAACATCACAGGCAATCAACAAACCTCTCATGGGCAGATGACTACATCTTCTTCTGGTATTCCTGAGGTTGATATCTTTTTTTTTCTTTTAAATTTTCTCTATTTGTCAGAGAGAGAGAGAGGCATGAGCAGGGGGAGCAGCAGGCAGAGGGAGAAGCAGGATCCCTCCTGAGCAAGGACCCCGATGCGGAACTCAATCCCAGGACCCTGGGATCACGACCTGAGCCAAAGGAAGACGCTTAACCGAATGAGCCACCCAGGTGTCCCCTAGGTTGATATATTAACTATGCTTAAGGAATCCATGATGCACTGTGATAAAATATCAATAATAATATCTATGGTAGGCACTGGACTGGCTCTCACTACCCTATTGTTCCCCCAGGGGAAGCACATTCTCTGACCATGAACATCTCTGCAAGCCTTCGTAAATGCACTTTTCCAGCTCTGGTCAACACTGTGCTTCTGCAGGGCAGCGGCACTCTTTCTGGCTTTTACAGAAGAGAAAGTGAAGATTTAGGGAGATTAAGTGGTGTGCCCTGAGGAGGCTGAGCTGAGGCTCAACCCAGGGAGTCCTCCATGTCCCAGCCCTGTGACTTTCCACTTCGTATCTCCCCAGCCGGTCCCATCCCGTGTCCACGGGGGAGCAGATACACACTGTCCCACTGCCCCATGCTAGCGTGCTGGCAGCGCCTGGCCAAGAAGGGGAGGGCTCACAATGACTGTTGAGTGAATGAATGTGTGAATGAATGCTTCATTCGTTCGGGGCAGGGGCCAGACCCAGGACACCCTTCCCGCTTCCAGAGACCCCCGGGGATGCCGTCTCTAGCCAGGGCTCTATCTCAGAGCCCAGGAGGGAAGGGGGGAAAAGGGGGCTAGATAAGAGGAAGAGTCACAGATGGCAGCACTCCTGAGTACAGTACTTACTTCACAGTTTGCAAAGCCCTGACACTCAGTGCCTCTTACCGAGATCTCCAAGGAGCTCTGCAAGTAGCAGAACAAATAAACAAACAAGAAAAAAAGAAAGAAAAGCTCTTTTTCCCCCTTTTTGCAAAGCCACTGTGTGTTCTCTGTAAACAATTCAGGACCTCACTGCTCAATGCAGTAAGTAACTACTTTGTACACATGGCCATTCATATTTATATTGAACACAATTAAGTAAAATGTAAAATTCCACTCCTCAGACTCACTAAGCCACATTGAAAGTGCTCAGGAGCCACACGTGGCTAGGGGCCGCCCTGCTGGACAGAACTGATAGAGAACATTTCCATCACTGCAGAACGTTCTACTGGACAAAACTGATTTATGACATACAAATAAGCAAAAGGAATGGGGAAACCACCTGCAATGCCATTTCCCAAAGAAAAGCCCTGCTGACATTTAGGCGTGGATGTTTCCAGTTTTTTCTAGGGATGGGAATTATATGTTTTGGTTTTTTTTTTCAAAAACAGGTTAATACTGTACAAACTGTTTTATGGCCTGTTTTTTTAACTTATCAAAATACTACAAATATCTTTTCTGTAACACCTTTTTAAACAATAGCATAGTATTTGTATGACTACCACAATTAATTTACCCAATTCTCTTTTCCCAGGTGTCTGCATTGCCTCCCCTTGCCCTTTTTAATAATCTATCAGAGCAAGTATTCTTTTTTATTTTTTAAGATTTTATTTATTTTATTTGAGAAAGAGAGCAGGAGTGGGAGAGGGTGGGAGAGGGAGAAGCAAATGCCCCACTGAGCAGGGAGACAGATCCGGAACTCAATCCCAGGACCCCAGGATCAGGACTTGAGCCAAACGTAGACTCTTAACTGAGTCCCCCAGGCGCCCCTCCCTTTTTAAAAGGGGCAACTATTCTTTTTTTTTTTTTTTTTTTTAAGAAACTTATTTAGAGGTGCCTGGCTAGCTCAGTCTGAAGAGTGTGTAACTCTTGACATCCAGGTTGTAAATTCAAGCCCTGCATTGGGAGTAGAGATTAACAAAACAAAACAAAACTGATTTAAACATTCAAACATTTTTTGCAACAAGGACTCTATTTTATTTTGAAATCACTTATTTTTGTAAAGGTGGTCGTTGGGGAGCCTGGCTCAGTCAGTTAGGCATCTGACTCTTGATCTCAGCTCAAGTCTTGATCTCAGGGCTGTGGAGCCGACTTTAAAAAAAGAAAAAGGTAGTAGAAGCGCATCATAGAAAATTAAATTAAATACGTAAAGTACAAAGAAGATTTTTTCTCCCCGAATTCCTCTGCTCAAAAATAACCACATTTTCTTTCAACTTTATATTGTAAGATTTTTTTTCAAACATACAGAAAACTTGAAAGAGTAGTATAGTAAACACCCATACATCCAACACCTCGATTCGGCAATTGAAACCACCACACTTTAAACATGTGGGGACCCTATTTCTGAACATCTTTCTGAGCTAAACAGATACAAATGTGTATACATAAAAATGACATCACACTTTACATGTTCTTCTGCAATCTGGTTTTTAAAAGTTTTTTACTTATAATAATAGTATATTGCAAATATCTCTTTCCAGGTCTCACTAAATATTCTTGCACAAAATCATGTTTAATGGTCCTTTAGTATCAGCTAGATAAATCTATAATTTTTTTCATAACCAGCCTCCTATGGTTAGGTATTGGTGTTTCTAATTTTTCACTCTCCTGGGGGGATAAAAGTTCAATGATGATCCCTGTGTCTTTGTGTCTTTGGGTGGCAATCTTCTGAAGGTAAATTCCTCGACTGAAGATTCGGTAGCAAAAAGACAAGCCATCCACAAAGGTTGTGCCCATTTACCTCTTCCGCTGATAATGCACAAGACTCTCCAATTACCACATCCTCACCAATACTTTCACTCTTAGGGCAATTGCGTATTTAGGTCATTTATTTTCATCTCTCCAGAGACGATCTTATTTTGATTGAACCTTTTTGAGTTTTATTTTTTTTTTAAGATTTTATTTATTTATTTGACAGAGAGAAACACAGCGAGAGAGGGAACACAAGCAGGGGGAGTGAGAAAGGGAGAAGCAGGCTTCCTGCCAAGCAGGGAGCCCGATGTGGGGCTCGATCTCGGGTCTCCGGGATCATGACCTGAGCCGAAGGCAGTCGCCCAACCAACTGAGCCACCCAGGCGCCCCAAACCTTTTTGAGTTTTAGAACCTAGCACAATAGTCGATACATAATAGATGCTCAACAAATGAATGTGGAATGTGTGATTGTTCTATCTCACGGCTAAGCCTAGGGAACGGCATGACACGGAGAATACAGGGGAAATTCATCTTAGCAGGGAGGGTAGGTTTTAAAGTTGGCAAATAAATTTAAAAAAAAACATAAAATGTTTGTTGAATCAGCAAATGCTTGAAAATCCTTTAGGGAAGATGTCACTGTGGATACCAACAAATAAGTTCTCAGTTACTCAAACCCTTGTATGCCTATTTCCTCAGCACGTACTATGTGACCCAGGAAGTGTTGCGGATAATACAGCAGAGGATGAAACAAAGTCCCTGCCTTTGTGGAGCTGACATCCTAGTGGGGAGACATATGATAAACACATTTTTAAAAAATGCTCAGAATATCCTTTTGATGGTGATGAATGCCAGGAAGAAAAAGTAAAGCAGGAGAGAGGCTAGAAAGTGGCAGAGGTGAGGGAGGAGGATGGGGTACTTCTTTATGTAGAGTGGCCAGGGAAAGCCTCCTTAATGATGAGCAAAAGTGAACCTTGCAGAGGGACCCAGCGTAGTCTCCTTCAGGCAGAGGGAAGAACAAGTGCAAAAGCCCTGCTTTTGTAGGATGTGACGACGTGACCGTACTTGGCTGCTCCAAGATCGGCAGGGATGCCAGAGCGGCTGAAGGGAGGGAGGGGAAAGCAAGGGGAGAGTAGGTGAGGAGACTCATGCACAGCTCAGGTAGGACTTCCTAGGTCATGGGGAGGTGCTCAGATGTTCTTCAAGTGACAAGGGAGCCAATGGAGCATTTGAAAAGAGGACAGAAGTGGGTTGACTCATGTTTTTAAAAGATCCTGCTGGCTACTGTATGTAGAATAGAAGGTGGAGCAAGGAGCAAGGGCAAAAGAAGGGAACCCCACCAGAAGGCTTTTCCACAGATCCGGGCTAGAGAAGATGGAGTCTCAGTGTGAGTAGTAGAGTCGAGGTGGTGAGGGTCAGATTCTGGACATCTTTTAATGTTAGGGCTGGAGGTATTTGTGCTGGGTCAGGTGTGAGTGTGAGAGAGAGGAGTCAGAGAGGACCCACCCCAAGCAATGGGAGGGATGGAGTTGCCATTCCCTGAGATGGGAAGACCAAGAGAGGGTCAGGTTTGAGGGTAAAAGTTAAGGCTCCCATTGTGGCTATGTTGAGTTTGGGTTTCTTGTTTAAATAGCTGAGCAGGGATGTATGATTCTAGAGTTGAATGGGAAAGTCTGGGTTGGAGAAACAAATCTACAGTCATCAGCATGTAGGATGTACATAAATCTTCAAGTCCAGAGGGGAGCACCCTGGAGTGAGCCAGGGAAGCAGAGAGGTCCAAGGGCTGACTTCCAGGAAACTTCAGCACATGGACAATGGGAAGATGAAGTAGGACACTGGAAAGGCTTCCCATGAGGTGCAAGGGGAACCAAGAGAGGAAGGTCCAGGAAGATTCAGGGAGACTGTGCTCAAGTAGGAAGGCACAGGCACCTGGTCAGATGCTGCTGATGAGGACCAAGCATTGACCATTGTATTGGGCAGCGTGAGATCATCAACAACCTTGACAGGGCACTTTTAGTCAACCAGAGGAGATGAAAGCCTAACTATAATACACTGAAGAAAGAAGGGGAAAAGAAATTAAGACTGTCAATCAGAAAACTCTTGGAGAACTTTTACTGTAGAGGGAAGCAAAAGAGCGTGTGTGCATGTGTGCGTGCATGTTAAGATTGGGAGAATGACAGCATGATTGTGTGCTGATGGGAAAGAGCCAGCAAGAGAGAAAGAAACCTGTTGCTGCGGGAGACACAGGAGGGATTGCTGGATAAACCCCGGAGGGAAGAGAGGAGACAGTATTTTGCCCTCATGGAGAGGGTGGTCTTGGAAGTATACGCAAGGGCTTCTTGCAACAGGGAGAGGCAGAGAACCGGCCCAGACGCTGGCCCGGGAGCAGAGGGTGAGAAGGGAGCCTGGGAAAGTTTCCTTCTGATTGCTTGTTTTCCCAGTACGACAGGAAGCAAATTCGTCCATTGGTGGACTGTGGATGGTGTAGGTTCTTTCCCCGGGGGGCTGCAGATCGTCGCGGCTTCTGTGGGCCTCCAGGTGATTAGGCTGGCTTGTATTTAGGGCCCCACGGTGTTTTATACTGTTTTATAAAACACCTTTGAACACCAGGATCACACCGGACACCGTGAGAGCCTACACTCTGCTGGGGGTGGGGGACTGTGGCCGACGGGGTGGGGGCCGTGAGGTCCCCATGAGGTCACGTTCCCATCCAAGTGTGAGTGCCTATAGGGCAGGATGGGAGTGTAAGCCCATAGTAGTGATTTGTGCATACGGTGGCATCATCGGGTACAACGGCCTTATTTACAAGCTTATTTTACAACATCACTATTTCATTTTATTTCCCAGCTCAGGGCAGAGAGGGTCAATGACTCACCTGGGATCACGCAGCAGAATTCCCACCACCCCCGCCGTCATCATCATCTTCGTCTTCATAGCTGCTGGCCTGCACCTGCTGCCCCTTGCTGCCGAGCTGCCTCTCACTTCCTCCTTCCAGCCTCTCTGGGTGGCCACTCTCATTGCACAGGTGGGCAAACATCACGGCACAGGTAAGGTGCAACCTGGGGGACCATCCTCTCACGACCCTTCTGTAAAAAATCTTGGGTAGAGGCTGACCTGGACTGGTAAATCTATGACACAAGGCAGAAGGGGGCTCCCCTTGAAACCTGAGAGCAGCAAATTTAAGACCAATAAGGGGAAGTTTTGTTTTGCACAGAGGGGGTACTGGCTAAAAATACTAGTGGCTACAAGAAGTATTTAGATGAATTCATAGATAGTTGATCTTCACACAACAGTTGGAGTGATCTTTTAAAAACAGAAATCATATCACAATACTTTACTGTTTAAAACCTTCCACTATAGGGTGAAATCCAGACTCTGGCCCTGGGGGATTTCCCCACCTTTTTCTCCTGCCCTTCTCCTGCTTACTGGGGTCCAGCCATGCTGCTCTCCTTGCAGTCTCTTGAGCATGCCAAGGGCTTCCTGCCTCAGGGCATTTTCATGTGCTCTTCCATCTGCTAGACTACTCTCCTCTCTGCTCCTTGCCTGGGTGACTTCTTCTTACCCTCCATGCCACATCCTAAGTGTCACCTCCTACAGGGGGCTTTCCCTGCATGACCTCTTTCTCATCCTCTATGCCTCATCCTAAGTGTCACCTCCTACAGGGGGCTTTCCTTGCATGACCACCCAGCTGAGTCAGTACTTGGTCACTCGGTCTTGTCACCTTGTGGTTTTCTTCCTTGCCCTTATCATAAGACACATTACGTTATTTATCTTGTGTCTATCTCCTTCTGTGGAACAGTGGGTTCCATGAGGGCAGGATCCTTGTCTGTCTTTTCATCCCCGTGTCCCCAGAACAAGTATCCTGCTGGCATAGCGCTTGGCATGTGCTGGTTATTTATTCAGTACTGACTGTGCTGGACATAGTCCTAAACCTTTTATTTAAATTAATTCACTCAATCCCCACACATCAACCCTGTAGGGGGAGTAGTATTAAGTATCATTCTTATTTTATAGATGAAGAAACTAAGGAACAGATTGGTTAGAAATTTACCCAAGGTCAAGTGGCAGAGAAATGATGAAAATCCAGGCAGGGGTACTCCAAAGTCTATACTTTGAACCACAATTCTGCTCCCCCTTTGGTATTTACTGAGAAGAGCATCAGTAGACATTTCAGGAATGAATGAATAAAGGACAGGCGAAGGGATTGGTACAAAGGCCCTTGGAATCTGGGTCTGGGACCCAGCTCTTTCCCCTGTGAACTTGGGTCACCGGTCCTAATTCTATTATGAAATAAAAACACAGGTGCTGGGATGGCTCAGTGGGTACAGCATGTAACTCTTGATCTCAGAGCTGTGAGTTTGAGCCCCACACTGGGCTTGGAATTTACTTAAAAAGAAAAGAAAAGGAACGGGAACAGAAATCTCCCTGAGAATGCCTTAAAGTAAGAAGGAAAGCCTAACAACCTCATAGGAAAGTGGACAAAAGGCTTGAACAGGCAATTTACTGAAAGAAAAGCCAGGATGCAAAACTAACAAATCAAAAAAAGTTTCGTCTGATTAGGGAAATGCAAATGAAGATTGACCTATTAGCAACAATGAAGGAGTCTGATAATAATGAGTATTGGCGAGGATGTGGAGCAACTGGAACTCTCCTCCACTGGGGTAGACGAGTGAAAAGTGTCCACTGGGGTTAGCACTTAGGAAAACAATTTGGCAACAGTTGTAAAGCTAACAACGTACATACTTGATGACCCACGATTTAAATCTTAGGCGTGGAGCTTAGAGAAACTCAGGCATGTCTGTACCAAGAGACACATTTAAGAATTATCATGGGGGCGCCTGGGTGGCTCAGTTGGTTAAGCGACTGCCTTCGGCTCAGGTCATGATCCCGGAGACCAGGGATCGAGTCCCACATCGGGCTCCCTGCTAGGCGGGAAGCCTGCTTCTC
Organism: Spilogale gracilis; assembly: GCA_004023965.1. Classification (NCBI taxonomy): domain Eukaryota; kingdom Metazoa; phylum Chordata; class Mammalia; order Carnivora; family Mephitidae; genus Spilogale; species Spilogale gracilis. The sequence goes on from PITA01012912.1 coordinate 11,841, forward strand.
CCTCTCTCGCTCCCCCTGCTTGTGTTCCCTCTCTGGCTGTGTTTCTCTCTGTCAAATAAATAAAATCTTTAAAAAAAAAAAAAAAGAACTATCATGACAGGGCACCTGGGTGGCTGAGTGGGTTAAAGCCTCTGCCTTCAGCTCAGGTCATGATCTCAGGATCCTGGGATCGAGCAGGGAGCCTGTTTCCTCTGCTCTCTGTGCCTTCCTCTCTGCCTACTTGTGATCTCTCTCTCTGTCAAATAAATAAATACAATCTTTAAAAAAAAAAAGAACTATCATGACAGTAGAAAACAAGAAACACTCTACGTGTCCATTGACTAGAGAGTGGATGAAGTAACTGAGGTATATATAGACAATGGAGTACTAAACAGTAGAGAAAATGAAGGAATGACAGCTGAAACACAAAGTAGTATATTTAGAAACATAGGGACCCTTGAAAAAATCAAGCCACAGAGAAATGCCTATGCATCGCACTATTTGCATAAAGGTAAAAAAGCAAACAAAACAATATGTTCTATAGAATCCATCCCCATATGAAGACACTATTTTTTTTTTCAAAGCAAGTGAACTGTGACCACAAAATTCCATACCGTGTTGACTTCTGGAAGGAGGCAGGGACCAGAACTGGGAGGTACACGGGGGGCCTCATTGGTACTGGTGGAGTTCTCATTCATAAGCTGGGGCAGTGGGCCCACAGATGCTTGTATTCATAAACCAGACATTCAACACTCATTTTTGTGTATTCATCAAATATTACATAGTAACAAAAATTGAGAACTTCTGTAGTTCCCAGAGTTGTTAAATAAGGGTCAAATGGGAATGGGGTAGAGTAGTTCATTCATTCCACAAGCACCCGCCATATGCCACCCATCCTCTCAGACACAAGGGAGGACACAAAAAGAGAGAACACGATCCAATGAGGAAGAGGTGGCTCAAGGCAGAGCACTGAAGAGGACCAGCTCTTTGGAACCAGAGAGGCCGGGGTATGAATCGCAGCTACTGACTATTTGTGTAACCTGCGGCAAGCTACCCAACCTATCTCTTCCTCAGTTTTCTCATCTGTAAATCAGGAATAACACTCTTGGCAATGCTATGAGGCTCAGTTAAAACTCTAAAGGTAACTGGCTCACCATGGTATTGAGCACTTAGCAAGAGCTCAGTAAATATCCCTGTTTGTATGAAGTGCTGAGGAGTTAGAGTGGAGAGGAGCATCTCATTCTGCCTAGGTGAGCTTGGAATGGCAGGAGAAGTTTGCGTTGAATATTGATGGCTCCAAGGGGTCACGAAAACTTGGAAGCAAGTCAGAGAGAGGATTCTTGTCTCAGACAGATCCATCTGGCTAAAGTGAGGCGCAAGACTAGAACCAGGAAGTCTATTTACGAGACTATTAAAATAATCCAGGTGAGAGATTATGGAGTCCTGAACTAGTAGGTCTGGAGTACACAGGGACAGGAAGAGTGGAATGGAGAGATTCTAGAACAATTGGGAAGGTAAACCTGATTGGACTGGAAGACCGAGTGTGGGGGCAAAGGAAAGAAATCTCCTGAGATAATATCCAGGTGTGATAGATACCCTGAGACAGGAACCCAGAAGAACAAATAGGTTGGAGGGAAGAGCAAGATGATGTGTTCAGAGTTGGCTGAGTTGATTTGGGGTGTGCAGGGGCACCAAGTGGAGATGCGAGGAGGCTCTCCGGCAGAGCTCCGCGTGGAGAAGGTAACCCGGAGGGAGGTTGTCCAGTAAGGGTACGGAGGGCATGCAGTAGTGCAATGTGTTTGTAATCCCAGGGGCCCGAGGAGGAGGAGCTGGGGAGATGGCAAAAGACCTGATGGGGAGGGGCGCCCGGGTGGCCACAGAGGGTTAAAGCCTCTGCCTTCAGCTCAGGTCATGATCTCAGGGTCCTGGGGATCGAAGCCTGCATTGGGCTCTCTGCTCAGCGTGGAGCCTGCTTCCCCTTCTTTCTCTCTACCTGCCTCTCTGCCTACTTGTGATCTCTCTCTGTCAAATAAATAAATAAAATCTTAAAAAAAAAAATCTGATGGGGAGGTGGGGACACAATAGCAACATGGGGTTTTCCCAAAGCTGAGGGAAGACAGAGCGTGAAGAAGGCTGTGGCCCACCCTAAAGTCAAAGGCCACAGAGAGGCACTGAAGAAGCCACCGGATCTAGCCATCAGGGGTTGTCAGTGCCCTGGGCAGGAACATTTTCCCATCACGGTAGGATGCAACTTTGGAGAAGCCCCACAGTGAAGGGCTTTCTTTCTTTCCCTGTGTACCAAGAGTGAATTATGGCCTTTCCAATGTCCCCTCTAGAGCTCCCGTTCACCCCGTCCACCCCCTAGGTCCTCAGCGTATTTGATCAGTGTTTATTCCTGCTGGGACTATAAACTTTAGGAACCGCCACAAGAAATCCTGCTAAGCGTATTATCTCCTTTGAGCCTATTTTCAGTTCAAGAAGTCAGTGCTATTTTCATACCCAAATAACAGAAGAGCAAACAGAGGCCCCAAGATCGCCGACTTACTTGGCCAGTACGGGAGATAGGATCCATCCCTAACTTGTGGATGGTAGTCAAGAAAAACAAACCCAGGACACGTGAACCTACGACATCTGAACGGCGTGGTTCTCAAACTTGAGCTGGCATACAAATCACCAGAGATCGGCATGGATTCGCAGACTCGTGGGCCCTAACTGCAGAGATTCAGAATCAGCAGGTGCAAAGCAGTGTCTGGGGACCTGTCTGGTGAACCAGCACGCCAGGTGATTGTCCTGTAGGCGACGGAGGGCCTCTCTGGGGACAACCCTTAACCCAATCGCGCAGCGCACACACGGTGGACCCTCGGCAGCAGAGTGGTCCTGGACCCTGAAGCTACTGGTTTCTGGCCATCGGTTAGGGCCTGGCTGCAGCTGGGAGCGGGGCCTGGGCTGGGGGAGGCAGAGGGTGGTAATAAAGAAACAACAGGAAGCTCAGCTTTTATTAGCGCGGGGTAGTCGCAGCTGCAGGTGAGTAATCTGATTTCTGCGGCGTCCTGTTTTCTCCGCTGCCTGGCGGTTCCTCGACACCCACTCACCTGCCACCAGCCACGGGAGAAAGGGCGGGCGGGAGGGAGGATGGGCGTGGGGCGCCACCCGCCGGGTCCCTCGCCCGCGCCCACGCGGGCACAGCAGCCGCGCCGCCGCCACCGGCGCGCACCTGGCGCGTTCCGCTGCGGGAAGCGGGGATCGCGCGGCCGCGGGGGAGGTGGCGCGCACGCGCACTCGCGGCCCGTTCTCCCCCCGCCCGCACCAGCTGCGCTGCAGGCCCCCGCGCTTGGGGGAGTCGGAAGTCCCGGTGCCCTCCTGGCCTCAGGCTGGTGAAACGGGGAAAGTGATGTGAAAGTAAGTGCTGGACAAATACCCAGGCGCCAGGAAGACCCTAAGAGAGGCAAGTCTCTCAACTGTTCTGTGCCTCAGTTTCCTCATTTGTAAAATGAGTATGATGAACCCTTCCTCATGAGCCTGTAATGCTAGCGAAGCGCCTAGAACGCTTGTTTACAATAAAGGCAGTATCTGTCGTCGTGGTCCTCAATGTTGCTGTTAGCCCTCTCCTGAAGCCATTCTTTCTTCTTATCCAGGGATACTGGCCTTCCGTGCTTCGCAGCCCCCATCTGGGCAATGGGGAGGTTGGGGGAAAATATCAGAAAAATCTGAGGGTCTGAGAGAGTCAGGGACTTGCCCAAGACTGGGGATTGGTTCCATCCTTAACTGAATCAAGTTTTCCATTGTAAAATGGGATTAATAACACCTTCCCTGACAATCCATAGAGATGTAAAGACCAAATGAGAAACTCAGAAACTCTTTATAAACTCTAAAGTGCTGTCCATGTGAAAAGAATTGAAATTGTGATTTTTTTCCCCAGGTGCCTCTTTGTCTTAAAGGGTCAGAGATTAATCAAGAACCAAACTAGATTTAGCTGGTGAGTTTCCAAGGATCCACAAGAAGGGCCACTTGGCACTCACCTTCTCTGGCAGAGCTCACTGCATCCTGCCTCATCTGCAGGAGGGTGAAGAAGGAGGGAGGGAAGAAGGGAGATCCTACCCTCAGATGGTTCGTAGTCCAGTTAGCCAAGAGGCAGAAGAGTCATGGGGGCTCTGAGGGTGGGGGGAGTGGACCACCTCCCCAGGGGGGATACAGGGAGGAGGACTTCTCAGGGGAGTCAGTCTTGAGAAGACCCTTTGAGGAGTGGTTGTAGTTCAGGTGTGAGAAGGGGAGGCACATTCCAAGCAGACACAGTTCAAGGAGAAAAGTCGGGGGACAAGAAAGTATGTAGTATGTTCAGGAAAGGGCATGAAATGTGTCTGAAATGCAGGGTGGGAAGAAGAGAGGGGTGCGGGATGAAGACAATTGGGCAGGACTCCCAGTGCCAGTGGAGGGAGCTTGACTTTGTCCTGAAATTAATGGGGAGCCTTGCAAGGCTTGAAGCAGTAGAGCCATGTGGTCAGGTGTGGGCTCTAAAGAGATCACTGTGGTAACAGGTACAGAGGATGGTTAAAAGGAAGAGGAAAGAGAGGACGGGTTGAAGCTGTTGCAGTGGGTTGAAGGTGGTGTGAAACAAGGCAAAGGCAAGGGGGCAGGAGAGGAGGACAGATGGGAGGGAACTTTCCAAAACAGAACAGCAGTACTTAGAGCAGAATAATTGGAGGGAGAGAAGGTAAGGACAACTGGATTTTCTGTCTCTGGATCCCAGGAAAGGAGTAGGGGGAGATCACCTTCAGGGCACATGTCAGACATCCATTTCTTCGAGAGCTGTTTGTGCCAGACCCCCAGATGTGAGAGTAGGTAAGACCCAACATCATCTGTGGGAGGCTAGAGAGAGAGAGAGAGAAGAGAAGAGAAGAGAAGAGAATATTGTATTAAGAATCTTCAGTTGTAAGTGACCCAAACTCAATTCAAACCAGGTTAAGGGGGAACAATTTTTAAAGGAAAAGGAGAGATTGAAAATGTAGTGGCTCCTTTACCTTGGAGTTTCAAAGGGTGTGTCAGCTTCAGGCACTGCTGGATCCAGGGTTCCTAATAATGTCCCCACCCCACCAGTTAGTTTTGTTTGCTTCTTGCCTGTCCTGAAGAATGGAACTCCTTCTCTCCCATGGGAGACAGGCCATCTCAGTCCCAGGAAAGATGCTCACATGTTCACATTCTGTCAACCCACACTTCAGAAGGAAAGGCCAGTGGTCCCTACTAGCTGTATGGATGGTCCCAGGAAGGGCTCTGATTGACCCAGCCAGCATCAATGCCCCAGGCTAGTCATTGTACCAAGGACAATGTGGCACCCTGGTTGGCCTCCTTGCCCTTCCCAGCATGTGGGACCCCATGGTGAACACCCCATTAGTCCACATGGAAGGGAAATGAGAGGGGTTGGAAATATGCCAGACAGGCACAATAAACTACATCCCTGCCTGAGTTCAGTCCAAGGCTTGATGGCAGAACTCAGAGGACTCCGACATCTACGAATCAGGCAGAACTTGAGAAGGCAAGAGAAGAATGTGAGAGAGGTTCTGGGTCTTTCAAGGAGGAGAGAAGTTCTGCAAAGAAGGAGCAGAGGCAAATTCTGGAAGGGGTGACAGGCTCCTATTGTTCTGGGCTCCACCCAGCCACCCCCACCTGGTTGTGAAAAGGCTGTGGACCCTGGACCAGCCAATGTGGGTGCTCCCCTCCCTCCAGAAGAGCCTGTTTCCTTATCTGTGAAATGGTGATTCCAACAGAACACCCACCCCAGAGGGTGACTGAGAGACATGAGCAAGATGGTCAGGGAAATGCTCGGCTCAATGCCCGGCACATAGTAAGTACTCAATAAATGGGAGCTGAGTGCAGCGCTGGTGGAAGAAATCATAGCAGTAATGATACCCAGATTCCTGCAGGCCTGATAGGGTGGAAAGAACAGCCAATAAATTCAGCACCACTGAGGCATCATTCATTCATTCATTCGTTCATTCACCAATCTTTTCTTTTTAAAGATTTTATTTATTGGGGCGCCTGGTGGCTCAGTTGGTTAAGTGCCTGCCTTCGGCTCAGGTCATGATCCTGGAGACCCAGGATCGAGTCCCACATTGGGCTCCCTCCTCGGCAGGAGGCCTGCTTCTCCCTTTCTCACTCCCCCTGCTTGTGTTCCCTCTCTGTCTGTGTTTCTCTCTGTCAAATAAATAAAATATTAAAAAAAAAGATTTTATTTATTTATTTAACAGAGAGAGATCACAAGCAGGCAGAGAGGCAGGCAAAGAGAGAGGAGGAAGTAGGCTCCCTGCAGAGCAGAGAGCCAGATGCGGGCCTCGATCCCAGAACCCTGGGATCATGACCTGAGCTGAAGGCAGAAGCTTTAACCCACTGAGCCACCCAGGCACCCATCATTTAGCAATCCTTAGCTGAGCACCGGGTGTGTACCAGTCCCTGTGTCTGACGCAGTAGGTATCACGAAGACTGGTACACAGGAGTCTGAGGTAGGAGGGGATAGAGACATGGTGGCTGATAGTTATGACCTAAGGTGATGAGCACCGAAGGACTGGGCTGTGGGAGCCCAGAGAAACTCAGTCCTATGGAGGCACCTGGGCATGCCCCAAGAAGTCAGAATTTGAGCTGGGTGCAGACAGAGACAGCTGGCATTGCGTGTGTGCTCACAGTGGGTCAGGTACCGGGTGTGCCAAGCATATGAAGTAGGAACCCATTACATGGATGAGGAAATGGGGGCCCTCATAGGGTAGGCAGCTTGCTCAGAGTCACCATGCCTATAGTGGGGGCAGTGGGGCTGGCCAGGGGCCTGACTGCACCCCCCGCCCCCCATGAGTTTAGCAGGTGGAGAGAAGAGAGACAGGCAGAGGGGAAAAAGACTGTATGACCCAGCCATCTAGGATAGGGTGAAGGAGCCAGGATTCCCACACATGAAAGGCCACACCTCTGAGAGTGTGGGGCAGGACCGTAGGACAAGCACAAAATGAGAGCTGGGACCTCCAGCGAGTCTGGTGCCTCCTGGAACCCAACCCTCCTTATCGGTAAAAATGGGGATAAGGAAGTCTGTTATCTTCATCCTCATTTCACAGATGAGGAAGCAGATTAGATCAAGGCCATCTGGCTGCAGGGCCCCCATGCCAAGCCACAACACTGTGTTTCTGTTGGAGCAGATGAAATGTGGGAGTTCCCTGCCAACCCCTCTCTCTGTCTCAAGGGTAGCCATGAAGATCACTCCAAGGGAAGTGGGAGCCTCCTCAGGAGCGGCCCTTAGAGGGCCCCAGAAGACAGTCCCATGCTTTTATATGGAAATCCAATCTCTTAAAGCCCTTAGAGATAATGTCATGCATGCTGGGAAGACCCTACATGTAACTTGCAAATAGAGAAACTGAGCCCAGAAAGAGGGAAGGGATTTGTCTAAGGCCACACAACCAGCTGGTGGTAGAGATCCATCCAGAAGGCAGGTTGCCTGACACCTGGTCCCGTGCTCTTTCTCCATTCCAAAATCCACTCCTCACAAATGACCTCTCCCCTGCCTCTATGCCAGCAATCTGCCGGTGGTGCTGAACATTTAGTAGGGAGCAGGCTTTTCATCTGCCTTTATCTCCAGTCTTCCGAACTACCCTAAGAAGTATTATCCAGGGTAGCCATAAGGTCTAGAAATAGACAGAGATAATACATGGCTTACTAATAGTACATTACAAAACATATAATCATCTGTCTAGACTCTGCCACCCTGGAAGTGATAAAATCCCATTTTACAGAAGACAGAGCTGAGGCTAGGGAGGGGACAAGTCTGCCTCGGGGGCTCATAGTTAGGAAACCAACAGGGTGAGAATTAGTGTGCAGGCATTTCTGACTCCAAAGCTGGGGTGTCCTCTCCCCACCTTGAGTAGCCGCCAGATAAGGGATGAGAGGACCTGCCAACGGGGGCTGAGGTGTGCCGGCTGCAGGTGCTGATCCCTAGTAATGGTTCTCCCAGAGGCTCAACAAAGACTCCTTGAAGTCAGGCTGCCTGGGTTCAAGTCTTGTTCTGCCCCTTCTTTGTGCGATGCCCTCGGGCAAGTCCCTGGTCCTCTCCGAGCCTCCATTTCCTCATCTGTAAAATGGGGATGGTAATAACGGTGCCTGCCTCATTGGGTTGTTGGAGGGTGACATTAGAAGAGTGTGTGGCACCCAGCAAGAGCAGTGGAAATCTGGCTTCTTGTTTGCTGGGTCCCCTGTACGTGTGGCATCTGGTAGGGGCGTTCTGTCCTGCCTACCAGTCATGGTGCTCTCATAGCACGTGAACCCCGGGGCACTGCCATGTGCTAGCTGTGTGTTCTAAAGCATAGAGGGAGACTGGAGGTCAGGCTCACGGAGCTTAAGCCCCAGGTCGCTCACTTGCATGGCCCTGCACATCATTTTGAATTTATAATTTCATATTCATTTTCTTAAAGGGTTTCCCAATATCGTGTAGCCTCTACTAACATCTTGCAGAATGTAGGTCTGCCCCAGTGTGTGCAACATATTTGGCCTCCCCAGTGCCTCGGTTCCCTCATCTGGTAAGTGGAGAGCTCTCGTGCCGATTAGATGCAGTCATATGCTAGGCTGCTTTAAAAGTGACTGGCACGTAGTCAATGCCCGATGGCTGTCGGCTTCTCAAGTGCATCTCCAGTGGGTAATATGCTCAGTGCTTCTAAATGTGCTACATGGTTTCCATTGGTCATATTCTTTACTTATGTTTAATTGTCACAACCACCCTACCTGTTTTACAGGTGACAAAGCAGAGGCTCAGAGAGGCGAGGTTGCAGAGCTTGGAAGCCAAGTGGGTCTGATGGCAGAGCCATGCCTCTAACCATTGCCCTGATGAGGGGTCGCCTGGCAGCTGGCAGGCACTGGCCTCTTGCAGGGAGTCCGTGAGACCCGTGCCGGGGAAGAGGCCCCCCGAGTCCAGCTGGGCCCCGGGCTCTGCCACACCTACTACCCTTGTCCCTCCTGCCCCCCTGGAGCTTCCTCTTGAGCCCCTGTCACCAGAGGCCTTGGCCCAGGTGGGGCAGGGGCCAACGGGTGACAATGACCGATTTAGAAAGTAAAGTTGCTTCTCAAACAAATAAGAAAGAAGAGGAAAGAAAGAAATGGCCTGCCCGCTTCCTGCCCCACTCTCTCTCCCGGCACCTGGGGCCCAGCTGCGAGCTTTTCACTGCGTGTTTGTTCATCCTGCCTCGAGGAGCTTCTTAAAGCTCCAGGCCCCCTCCGCATGGGCGGAGGGATGATGGTGGAGCCAATGGAAATAAGCACCCTCCATGATTGCTGCATTGTCACTGTCTAAAGGATTGTTTTGGACAACAATACCAATAATCATAACAATCTGGGTTTCCTGCACTTGGCAGAGGGGGGTTATGGGCTGAGACTTGGGTGTGGCGGTCTGGGTTGTGATTTCTGAAGTGTGAAGATCTGGGCAGGTCATTATGTCTCTCTGGGCCTCAGTTTCCTTGCCTGCCAAGTGGGGACGGGGAGCGCTGACGGAGGCAAACATGAGCATCCAACACGCAGCGCACAGCTGGTGACAGCTGCTCAATGGGTCACTACAGCTGGGGTCACCCAGGAGCACAATTTTAAGAGCCTCCCTGGATGTGGTGGGAGAGCTCAGTGGAACAGGAGATGGAATACCTGGTACGTTTGGTTTTTTGTTTTGTTTTGTTTTGTTTTAAGATTTTATTTATTTATTTGACAGAGAGAAACACAGCCAGAGAGGGAACACAAGCAGGGGGAGTGGGAGAGGGAGAAGCAGGCCTCCCGCTGAGCAGGGAGCCCGATGTGGGACTCGATCCCGGGTCTCTGGGATCATGACCTGAGCCAAAGGCAGTTGCTTAACCAACTGAGCCACCCAGGCGCCCCAACCTGGTACGTTTTAACCTCTGTTGTAAGGGCTTTCCCTACAGTCGCTCATCCCATCCTTAGGCCACCACATGGAATAGATACGGTCATCCCTATTTTACAGATGAGACCCAGCCACTGAAAAGTGACCTGCTCAAGGTCACTACCTCCAGTAGGGTGCAGAGCCAGGATGAACCCAGCCTGTCCGGGTCCAAAAGCGGTGCTCTTAGCTGCATCCACGGCCCTCGGGGCAGCTCTGGCTGCTCAGGGTCTCCTTCACCGGGTCACCACAGACAAGCCATTTCCTTCCCGGACAGCCGTGGCCATCACTCCCACAATTATCGTTAGTTTCAGAGCCACAGGCGAGAGCCAGCCTAGAGGATGCTGAGGGCCCTGCCCAGCTCTGAAAATCTAAATCCTGTGGTTGCAGCTGGGGAGTGACTCCAGGAGGCACCTGGTGAGAGGTGGCTCCACCCGTTGGGGCTAAATAAATCCCCATGCAATCTGCCAATCACCTGCTCTAATTAATGGCAAAGTCACCAACACTGCTTCTCTGTGTCCCTCCCATCCCCCATGAGCTGTGTGGCTCTGGAGAAATTGCCCAACCTCTCTGAGATAGGAAAAGGACACGACCTTGCAGAGTTTTGATGGATTAGAAATAATGCAGACAAAGTGTTCAGCTCAGCACATGCTCTGAGCGGGGAAGGCGCAATGAGGACCCAAGCTCAGGGCCCAGCTATGTCCCATACCTGACTGTGCCGTTTCCTGTTGTGTGCCCCTGGGCGAGTTACTTGGACTCTCTGAGCCTGGAAAACGGAGGAGCACAGCACCTGGCATACAGTAGTTGTTTACCTAGAGAGCATGCTTGGCTGTGACCATTTTTTGCACTTTATAAGGATGTCCAGAGGCCCTGAAAGATCCTGAGGGGTATAATGTTCCCACCAGGTGCTGGATTTCTGTTTGCTCCTCTAGAACTCCCCAGGGCCCTTCTCCATCCTGTTCTGTGCCCTGATAGGTGCATTTTGTGGGTGACATCAACGGCCCCCTTTGCCCTTTGGCCTCTGGTTGGGTGAGCCCCAGCCCCTCACCCAAGGACTCTGGCCCCTGCAGGCGGCCCTGTGCGTGCCTACATCTCTAGCCTTGGGTCTGGGTAACTTCTCCCTCTTCACCCTTTGGGCTAGAAGTGGTAACGGCTCCCCGTTGTTGCCAGGCCTAGGACACTGCACTATCCCCCCAGTTGCCTTGAATCCTGTGTCTTTATTAATAGTCTCTTATTAAACTCTCTGCAAACGACTCCACTCGAGCGCACCGTTTCCTGCCCAGGCCCCCGATCAGGGTTTTAGCGTGACATGTATCCTGTTGTATTCGTCAAGGACTCCAGGTATGGTCAAATAATAAAAAGCCACAGTGCTTTCCCATATACATATTTATCCACTTGATTCACTTGGGCTGAGTATCTGCTGTGTGCCAGGCTCTGTCCAGGGAGCTGGGAGCAGAGATGACCACAGTCTAGCTCCTGACCCCCGGGAGTTCCCGTACTAGCTGGGGAGACAGACACCTCAACAGACAACCCCAATATTTGCCAAAAGCCATTATAGAAGCATGTACAAACCCCAAGGTTTGGCAGGGGAGCAGCGGTCACACTCTGGAAGAGGCTGGGAAGACCGCACAGCAGAGGGACTTTTGAGTGGCAGCATTAAAAAATTGTTAATAACGTTTTAATTAAGTGAACATTTCAAAATATTACCAATGCATAATATTATCAATTAAAAGTGAAATAAAAATTCTTTTTTTAAGATTTTATTTATTTATTTATTTATTTATTTATTTATTTGACAGAGAGATCACAAATAGGCAGAGAGGCAGGCAGAGAACGATGGGGAAGCAGGCTCCCTGCTAAGCAGAGAGCCTGACACGGGCCTCGATCCCAGGACCCTGAGATCATGACCTGAACCGAAGGCAGAGGCTTAACCCTCTGAGCCATCGAGGTGCCCCTGAAATAAAATTTCTTAAGGATCTTTGCATTTTGGGGGCGCCTGGGTGGCTCAGTCAGTTAAGCATCTGCCTTCGGCTCAGGTCATGATACCAGGGTCCTGGGATCAAGCCCTGAATCGGGCTCCCTGATCGGCGGGAAGCCTGCTTTCCCTGTCCCACTCCCCTTGCTTGTGTTCCAGTTCTCTGTCTCTCTCTCTGTCAAATGTCTCTTTCTGCCTGTCATCTCATTCTCTCTGTCAAATAAATAAAATCTTTAACAAATAAAATAAAATATTTTTTTCAAAAAAGGATTTTTGCATTTTTTTCCCAAGTCTTCAAAATCCAGTGTTAATTTTACAACTATGACACATCTCCATTTAGCTGGTGCCCCGATTCAAGCGCTCAGCACTCACAGGTGGGTGGCCTTGAAGGACAGCTCATTGAGCATCATCAATCAGGGTCTGCTGAGCCTCACAACAGATCTGTGAGCCAAATGGTACTGTTTCTCCCACATTACAGGTGAGGAAGCAGACTCAGGAGTTGGGTTGCTTATCTGAGGTCACGCTCCCTGATGGGACATGATTTGAACCCACATCTCTGTGGTGCCAAAGCCTGTCTCTTCCTGCTGCCCTCTTCTGCCTCTGAGCCAATCCCTGCTCCCTACAGTGAAGCAGCAGACAAGGGCTAGAGGATAAAACTTCAACCAATGTCCTCTGACCCCAAATCCTGTAATGTTTCTACATCAGTTGATTCTATGGGACAGATTGGGGGAAGATAACAAGCCTCCAAACTGGGCTCTGACGCCTGTTCATCTAGGGTACCCGAGGATAGGGTAGCCAAAGAGAACCAGGGACTGCTGGTAAATTCTGCACTTCTTTTTGGGGGAGCTGTGAATGGGTGGAAGGCCCGGGATGCACCAGAGCGGAGGTCTGCAGTGGTAATGGACAAGGTAGGCTGGACAGCAGCCAGCAGGTCACCTCGGCATCTTTGCCTGCACGACTCTCAGCAGTTCCTTCCCAGCTGAAACACTGGATTATCCAGAAACACCCACTCCTGAGCCTAGTGGGGTACTCAGAGTTCATAGTGAATTAGTCATGGACATTTTCACACTCTTACAGCGAGATTTGGATGGGATGATAAAGGTGAGGCCTTCTGAGCAGCTTACGTAGGCTCTCATGTGCAGAGAGTCCTGGGAGGAATCTTAGACCCACATCCAGAGGATTCTCTGGAGGAGGAACCAGAGCCATGGAACAAGGGCGGAATGCAAAGAGAGTTGAGTAAGTCCAGAGTATGTGTCTGGTGACCGCAGAGGTGTGTGTGACACTAAAAATCATGATTAATAGCTGAGTATTCACCCACCTATTCATGGTCAGCCATTGTCCATCTATCTGCCTGTGGAATCATCCAGCCATCCAACGAGCTATCCGTACCCTATCCACCTGTCCTCTTCTCCAACATCCATCTCTCGATGCCTTCATTCTTTCCTCCACACGTTCACTCATTTCCCCCCATCCTGTCCTCCACCCTGTCCTGGGCTGAATGCCAAGTGTGCAATGGGTAAGGCTCCGATCTTCCCTCAAACCCAGGGAGGGAGATGGACACTCCGTCTAAACGAGGGAGGTCAGTGTGGTGATGGAGGGGCAGTGAGAGCACCGAGGAAAAGCTGCCAAGATGTCCCTGAGAGTGTCAGAGAAGGATTCCCAAGGAAGGAACAGCCAAGCTGGTCTTGAAGGAGGAACAGAGGCTTATGAAGCCAGAAGAAGGCAGTCTAGCTGATGAGTTGAGCAGAGATGCAGACTGGCCAGTGACACAACAAAACCTGCAACAGAAGGTGGTGGGAGGAAATAAAGGAAGACTGGCCCCTGCCAGCATCTCACCCCAGGGTTTCCAGAGTAGCTTAAAAATGGTGACAATGGGGCACTTGGGTGGCTCAGTTGGTTAAGCAACTGCCTTCGGCTCAGGTCATGATCCCGGAGACCCGGGATTAAGCCCCACATTGGGCTCCCTGCTAGGCGGGAAGCCTGCTTCTCCCTCTCTCACTCCCCCTGCTTGTGTTCCCTCTCTGGCTGTGTTTCTCTCTGTCAAATAAATAAAATCTTTAAAAAAAATGGTGACAACTCAGGGGTACCAGCCTGGCTTGGTTGGTGTAGCGTGTTACTCTCTGTCTCAGAGTTGTAAGCTCGAGCCCCACATTGGGTGTAGAGAAGACTTAAAAATAAAATCTTTTTAAAAAAAAGAAATGGTGACAATTCAGAAGGTGCAAGCCTTCCCTGGTCATGCCTTCACTTAGCACAGCACAAGGTCCAAGATTTCAGACCTGGAAGACCTAGAGAGCGTCGGAGTTAGTCCTGCTCTTGTAAGTCAGGGAAACTGAGGCCTCAAGAGGAGAAAAGACATGGCAAGTCACAGAGTCGGAGGTGAGGGGGCAAGCTCAGGTTTCTAACTCACATGCCCGTATTCTTTCCGCTAGAGTCCAGGCCCCCTTCCCCCATACTCAGCAACACGGGGAGCCAGACTCTTGCAACCCCTCGATGCCTGGCACTGTGCTGGGCCTGGAGGAGGGGACCTTCCCGTTTCCCCTGCACTCCTGCCCTGTCCCCACAAACAATCAGATTGGTAGAGCTGATTCATGCTCTATCCGTTGTCCCCTGTAATTCCCACAACAGTCCCAGAGGATTGGCATTACTACTCCCTTTTACAGAAAAGGAGGCTCAGAGAGGGGAAGGGGTTTGCCCAGAGTCACACAGCCCCAATGCAGTGGAGCCAGCATCCCGTCTCCCCGTCCTGTACCTGGTCTGAGACATCAGGCGACACCTCACTTAGCCTTGAATGTCGTGGCCCCAGACTGAGGCTGTGCCATGGAAGTCAGAGGCTGTGGACAGTTCAGCAGGGACAGGGACATGGGGGAAGGACCCTGAAGAGGAACCCCTAGAGATTGTTTTCACCTGGAACCTGCTCTACCCCGCCCAGCAATGGAAAATGTGTGTCAGAGGAAGCTGCTGGTTGGGGACGGGGTAGGTGTGCGTGGGTGACAGCATTTGGAGGGGCACCACAAGGGGGGGCAGGATGTGCTGGAGCTGGGGGTCGAGGTCGGGGTGCTGGAGCAGGGTACAGTTTCTGCCCCCTGTCCGCTGCCTTTTTCTCTCTGGTTCTCAGTTTCTCATGCTCTCAGAACTAACTAACAGTACGACTTTCACTTCCAGGCAGACGGGCAGAGTGTCCTGTGAAAGCCGTCCCCACGCTCTACAGTAGAGATCTCCTTGGGCAGTTCTCTGCTCAATGCTTCAGCCACCAAGCATTTATTCAACACCCGCTATGTGCTCAGAGGCAGGGATGCAGCATGGCCCCTTCCTGGAGAACTGCGTAATCCAGTGGAGACAGAAATATGACAGGACAGGGATGATGTCTGGGTGACACAATCCCGTGAGGGGGCTGGGCATGGTGAGCAGAGAGACCTTCTGGAAGACAGTACACCAAGCATAAGGGAGGTCATAGTAACTGCTCTTCCCTGTGCCAGATCAAAGGCTAAACCCTTTAGGGACACCTGGGTGGCTCAGTCGTTGAGTGTCTGCCTTCGGCTCAGGTCATGATCCCGGGGTGCTGGGATCGAGCTCCACATCGGGCTCCCTACTTGGCGGGAGACCTGTTTCTCCCTCTCCCACTCCCTCTGCTTGTGTTCCTGCTCTTGCTATCTCTCTCTTTCCATCAAATAAATAAATAAAATCTTTAAAAATAAAAACGGCTAAGCCCTTTAAAGGCTTTTATACCTCTCCATCCTCAACTCTGTGAGCTAGGAGTTGCTAGTATTCCCATTTTACAGGTGAGAAAGTTGAGGCATTGGGATACAAATTTACCCAAGATATCACTGTTAGATGCTAGGAAATGGGGGAGCCAGGATTCAAAACCAGGCAATCTGCTCTTCACCACCCTACCAAAGATAGGGAAGAAGGGAGAGGTGCTGGGGGCAATAAGAGGGAGAATCCCCCCAAGGAGATGGTGTATTGGCGTTGATAGTGGAGGGTAAGGTGCTGAGAGGAGAGGCTAGGGAACATTCAGCGTCCAGATAAGGAGTTCCTCCAAGCATCGCCTGGGCACTGGGGGTCTAGGGACAAGTTTTGAACAAAAGAGTGACATGGGCATGTC
The DNA here is from genome assembly GCA_004023965.1 of Spilogale gracilis. Taxonomy (NCBI): domain Eukaryota; kingdom Metazoa; phylum Chordata; class Mammalia; order Carnivora; family Mephitidae; genus Spilogale; species Spilogale gracilis. The sequence continues at coordinate 27,795 of PITA01012912.1, forward strand.
TGTTCTAGAAAGGGACCCCCCCCCTTTAAAGTGATGATCAGTTTGGGCAATGGACAAAGTTAAATGTGATTTATTTCAATGTGTTATTAGTTTCCTGAGGCTACCGTAATAAGGTACCACAAAGCAGGGGTTAAAGTAACAGAAACTTGTCTCTCTCTGTCCTGGAGTTTAGAGGATTGAAAACAAGCTGTCATCGGGGTCATGTTGTCCGAGACTCTGGGTAGAGCCCTTTCTTGCTGCTACCTACCTTCAGGGGGTGGACTTCGATCCTTGGCATTTCTTGGTTTTTAGCTGCATCACTCCCATCTCTGTCAACAATGACGTTTCCCTTGTGCAGCTCTCTCTTCTTAGAAGGACACCAGTCCTATCGGACTGAGGGATAACCCCACTCCCATATTGACCTCATCTTAATTAATTATATCTGCAACAACCTTAGTCCCAAATAAGGTCCCATTCTGAAGTTCTGGGAGTCCAGACTTCAACATATCTTTTGGGGGGACATAATTCAACCCATACAGATGGCATTGAAGTGCTTATCATATAGATATATCTCAAATCTGAAAAAAAAAATCCCATGTACATCTCATATCACAGTTTGAGGTTCAAGAGATCTGGCCTCAGCATATTTGTCCCCCACACTAATACTTTGCCCTAGTGAGTACTAAATAAATACTTGAGAAATACTTGACTTGTGGTCCTCTAAGGCTCTCAGGTCTGTCCTTAACAAGTTAGAGAAATAAACTAAAAATCCCCAGAGAACAAAATCAAGCTGCCCTCTGTCCTAGATTCCTGGCAGGCGGCTGTTCCACTGACCCGGGCACCCTCTTCCCTCCTGCCTGGGCACCAGCGTGGGGAAGCAGCCAGTCATGAGGAGGATGGAGAGGAGAGGCCTCAGCTCCCTTCCTCTCCAGATTAAGCAAGCCCACTGTGCTCAGTCCGTTCCCTTGCTTCCCTATACAGATAGGCTCGGGTTATTCCATTCAGACAAATGTCCATGCTTGCTTCCTTTGCTTCCCTGACCTGGTGTAGGCCTTTCCCTTTACCACTAGGACTATTGCTCCCGTCTTTGAGCCGGTTTCTCTGCTGCCAACACCAATAGGGTCATCCTAAACACGAATCAGGTGATTTCTCTCATTGCTCTAAAACCTTCAATGGCTCCCTATTGCCCTCAGAATAAAGTCCAGATTCCTTAGCTTACCATTTCCAGCGTTGGACCTGTTGGTTCCCAGGTAGCTACCCAGGCTTGTTCTTCACTATTTCCCTACATGTGCACTATCCTACAGGCAGGGAAGGTTCCATAATTTCCATTTAAAAGAGACCGGGGGCGCATTTGGGTTAGCAGAGGACGCCTTGGGGGCTTGTCTCGAAGTTGTCTTTGTAAGCAGGGACACCTGAGCATGGCAATGCTCCCCTGTATCAGCTCTCCGGAATGTGCTGGGATGGTCTCCACACATCACAGTCTTGCAACACGTGACTCAGAGAACATCTTCACTCTGATCACATAACCAAAGGACCTCTCCCTGATCCACATACAGAGTATTTTGGATGAATTTCCTAATGTAGTTTATTCTAGTCCTTCTCGTGCTGCCTCTGTTCCCTTCGAGCTAGGCGCTAACCCCAAGACTGCAGCTGAAGGGCAGGAAGGGCAGGTGAGGAAAGTGCCAGAATACACACCTGGCTGCTAGTATACTTCGTCTTGCAGCATGACCATGGGCAAGTCACTTTCCTTTTAAGGGCCTCAGATTCTTCTCTGTAGAGTGGGGTGTAGGGGGAGACAACCAAGCAAGGTGAAAACATGAGCTAAGTTTCTGGCCAGACTTTGGTTTTATGGACAGGAGCTTTGGGTGGAGGGGGTCTGTTATGGTGTATTAATTTGCATATATTTGCATATATGCTCTAAGAGGCACTGAGTACATTTCATTCATAGAAAGAACAGATGTCATCTAATAGATGTCCAGGGATGGAAAAAACCTACTGGCTCATGGTTCCATCCAAATCTTAGCCATCAGAAGTCTTTAGTAAGTAGCCCTCCCTCGCCCTCCCTTTACAGAGGAACAACAGGTTCAGAAAGGGAATGTGAGGAACCCAATGTCACACAGCAAGTGAAGAGCACCAGGCTTCCTCCAGCCAGCGTCCGCCCCAGGGATTGCCCTGCACACCTGGCTTCTCTCTCCATACAGGACTGAGGGTGAAGGAAGGCTTGGTTTTCTCTGTCGGCCCTTTTCCACGCCCCAGAATAACAAAGCCCTGCTGGCTCGGCACCCTCTGTAACCACCACAGGAAACCAAATTGTAGTAGAAAGTCAGATGCGAGTGGAAAATCCTCTCAGAGATGTGAGATCGTTGCTTTCACCTGTTCTAAAAATACCCCAGTTTATTAGAGATTGATAGATGACAAGATAACCCGCAGTGACGCCTCTGAGGGGGCTTGGTGAGCTGGCCAGACCCAACTCAGGCTTTAGTGAGAGTTAGTAGGGGGTGGACAGGTGCTCCCCGGGCCTGTAGGAGCAGCAGGATGCAGACAGTGGGCACTGCCTTCAAGGATCCTAGTCCAAGGATGGGAAGACAGATAACAAAGTCATTGCCAAATGGGAGAAGGCCTCGAAGGGAAACAAGTGTGGGATGAAGAGGAACAGGGATGGTCAGGGAGGCCTCTGGAAGGAGGGGGCACTTGAGCTGGGACTGGACAGTAAGAAGGATTGGGGGGAGGGCATCTCTAGAAGAGAGACCAGTAGGTACCAAAGCCTGGATAGGGGAAGGAGCTTGATGTTTCTGGAAGCTGGAAGGCCAGTGCTAGGCAGGGAAGAAGGGGGTATGGACTCACAGGAGGTGCTGAGGAGGGGGCAGGGCCAAGCCTGTGCTGACTTTGGGGGCTGTAGGCTTAGGAATTTGATTCCTGGTCAGTAAGAAGCTACCAGAGGAAGGTTTTCAGCAGTGGGATTAGGAGATGTGGTCTGTACTTGGAGCCCTGGGCTGGCTCAGTAGGTAGAGCATGTGACTCTTGATCTCAGGGTTGTGAGCTGTTTTGTTTTGTTTTGTTTTGTTTTTTTAAAGATTTTATTTATCTTTAGAGATAAATAAAAGACAGAGAGAAACACAGCCAGAGAGGGAACACAAGCAGGGGGAGTGAGAGAGGGAGAAGCAGGCCCCCCGCCGAGCAGAGAGCCCGATGTGGGACTCAATCCCAGGTCTCCAGGATCATGACCTGAGCCAAAGGCAGTCGCCTAACCAACTGAGCCACTCAGGCGCCCCTCAGGGTTGTGAGTTTGAGACCCACACTGGGCATAGAGATTACTTAAAGAATGAAGGAGGAGAAGCAGCAGCTTGCTCTTGCCAGTAGTGTGGGATAATGAGGGGAGGGTCCAGCAGCAAGAAGACTGGCCAGACAGTGGGCATGACATCCAGCAGGATGGCCAGGGGCCTGGGCTAAGGTGGGGAGAGAACTCAAAGTATGTTTTGGAAAGAAACTTCACAGGAGCTGTAGATGGACTGGATCAGGGGTAAGAAGAAGGGAGAGGGAAAGAAGGCACTAGAAGGGACAGCTAGGTTTCTGGCGTGAGCACCTGGTGAGTGGCAGTGTCATTTCCTGAGGTGGGAACATGTGCAGACAGGAGGGGCAGGTGTGGGAAGCCGGTCTGGGGCATGGGAGGCTTGAGAAGTTTGCAGATGGGCAGGAGACTCTGCCACAAGGCCGCTCCAGAGGGCTGAGGAGTCTGGGGGCATCAGACGCAAGCAGGCTGTTGGTCCTTCCGTGGTTCGGGAAGTCTGGTCAGTGAGCTCCAGGGGCCCAGAGACCAGCTCTGCTTTGTTTTATAGCCTCAGCCCCTAGGAAGGTGCCCGGCCCCAAGGAGGTGCTCGGCAAAAATTGGTTGGATGCATGGAGAAGGCTCCCGGACCTGGCGGGTGCTTTGTAAATATTGAAGGAATTCTCAGACTCCTTTTCTCTCACCCCGTAGCCAGTCAATGACTCCTACAGATTTGCCTTTCTCCGTGTTTCTAAAGCCAGTCTTCTCCATCCCTACCGCTGTTGCCCTAGTGCAGTCCCCTTAGCGTTGGCTACGCTCACTGCGAGCTGTGAGCACCCACCTTGTGTCAGGCCCTGTGCTAGGCCCTTTATGAGTAGCACTGTCACTGAGCCTTTAAAACACCACCGAGGGGCAGGGGAACTTTCCTCCCTTTTACTACTCACGGCCTCCGAGGCAATCTCCCTGTCTTCAGGCCCCACTCTCCCTATCCATCCTCCATAGTCCGACCAGAGTGGTTGGCAAAACTCAAAATCGGGTCTGTCTGTCCACAGCTTACAACCCTCTTGTCGTCCACAGGATCGTGACCCCACAGCTTAACGTGGCTGAAAGGACCTGAGTTCCAGCTCAGCCTCATGGGCCCCCGTGGCTCGTCTGGGTCTTCCTTTGAATTCCCTGGAGCATCACCTCTAAGCCTTTGCTCACGCCGGTGCCCTCTGCCAGGAAGGCCCTTCCTGCTCCTGGTTCACTCATATTCACTACTTTATATGATCATTTGTCTTTTAATTAATGAATAGGATTATTTCCAACTCATTAAGTCGGGTGTTCCTTAGTCAACACCGAACAAGAAACCTCTGCAGTATTTCCTGACCATCCCGGGCAGCAGCAGTCAGTGATTCTGCTCTTTCCTGAGTTAGCTCTGATCTGAAATGAGTCACACGGTCCAGAGACCATGTATATAGGAGTGGAATGGGGCTGAGGAGTCTTGGTCCCTTATAAATCCTGGACTCTCTGGAGGGGAAGAAGGTCAATAAATCCAGTGGGTTATTCTCACCCAATGCATTCCGATCCTGGTCTTCCCTCTCTCTGGGGTTCAGGGGGTTCCTGGAGCCTTCTTGCCCCCACCCAGGCAGAGAGGGGCTAGTGACCAGGTGAGGGTTCTCCGTCTGCCAGGCAGGGGTCTGCGCTTGTATGGGCAGCGCGTGAGTGGCCTGGCCAGCCCCTCTGACAGTCTGGACCAGCTGGCTCCCTTGCAGCCGGCTCCGTGCCTCCGAGCGAGAGCTCACAACGGCCACGTTTCCACATCTCGCTGCTTGGTAGGACCATGTGGCCGCCACTCTCCTTGCAAAGCTCTGGCACTTCGGGCTTCAGAACTTGCTCCAATTTCATGCAAATGGCAGCTTTGGCTGGACCACAGATGCATGATTCCGCACTGTCCCAGGAGAGACCGACACAGCTAGCACAGAGCACTGGTGCCTGGACAGACGTCCACTCTGCGTCGGCTTCCTCCAGGCTTAGCTACCGCAGCTCCAGGACCAGACTCCTGTCATTCCAGGCAAAATGCAGACCCTATAATAATGGTGATTTTTATTTACTAAGGCATATTCTATAATACATATTATACTGAGTGCTTTACAAGTGTCAAATAATTTAATCCTGACAACAGTCTTACGGGGTGGGTAATTCTTGGCCTCCATTTTATGTATTTAGGAAATTGAGGCACAGAGAGGTTAAGTGACTTGCCTATAGCCACACAGCCAGTAAAGGGCAGAACTGGGATATAGACCAAGCAGGCTGATTTTAGAGCCACACTCTTGGCTGGTCCCCTCAGACACTTGAGCCAGTCACGTGATGCACGTCTGTTTGCTGGTCTGTCTCCTTGGAGAAGGAGAGCTGAGTGTTGTCGCTCCTTATCTTCAATACCGGTGCAGCAGCAGGCCCAAAGTAGGTGCTCAATCATGCCGCCTTAACAGGAGCCAGTTCATAACCTCCTACTTTGGATAAGAGAGCCCAGGCGAGAAAATGTGGTTCATATTATGGTATTTTGCAACCATCTGTCCTACAAGATCACATTCACGGTCACAATACTACTGGGCATGGATTATTAGACCCACGGGTCAGATGAGGAACCTGAGGCCTAAGGAGGCTGAGAGATTTGTCTAAGTCACCTAGCAAAGAGTTGGCAGAGATGGAACCTAATCCCAGGTCTCCTGACTCCAAGTCCAGTGCTCACTCTACTCATCAGAAATGGGGCCAGGGAAGATATTATTGAACCCAAAGCCAGTCCAAGGGGCATGGGGGCCCTGCCAAGTCAGGGGTCATTAATCATTCCCTGGGGTAGGGGGCGCTTTTAGGGACAGAGTCTTGCTTCCCTTCCTCTCAGCTGTCAGGGTCTAACACCTCTTCAGGCCAGGAAACTCTTCCTTGTCACAAAGCACTAGTCCTCCCTCCCCCATCCTCCTCCTCCACCCCAGGCTGCTCCCCTCCCTATCCCCCTCGAGGGTCTTGGTAAAAGCATCCGCTTGTCAGTGTAAATCTACAGGGTTCAGACCAGCAGCTGGAGATGGATGGGCAGGAAGCAGTAACAATGGATGAAAGACCCTCTGTACCCAGGTGGGTGGGGGAGGGAGAAGCAGGAAACAGAAGCTTCTCTCCTACAGAGGCCTGGAGCTGCTGGCTGGCGGGAGGCCTGGGATGCAAGAACCTGCGGGGTTTATTTGGATTCCCCAAGGATCCAAGCTGGGAGCCCTTCGCAAACATCAGACCAGCTCATCTCTGTGGGGTGCCAGGTCCAGGATGTGTGACAAGAATGTCGCTTTCATGCGTCTTGGTTTGTCCCTAGGGCCTAGCAGAGAGGGCTGGCTACCCAGTGGGGGCTTGTCTATTAAATGAAGACATTAATCTGGCACTACTAAGAACTAAAGAATTGCAGCTTTTTTTAAAAAAAGGAATCTCTACCGCGGGGCTCAAACTTAAAGCCCCGAGATCAAGAGTCGTATGCTCTTCCACTGGAGCCAACCAGGCGCCCCTGATTTTCTTTATTTAAAAAAATATAAGAACATCCATGTGACCCCTTTCTCTTGCACAATTTTTGCACATACTGTTCTTTCTGCCTGCCATGCTCTTCCCTCTGCTTTTTGCAAAGTCAGCACCTTCTCATCCTCTGGTTGGCCACCCCCAAAACTCCTCCATAAAGCTCTGGGGGCTCGCTCTGACCTCCATCTCTTGCTAGGGTAACCCCCATTCCCTTGTCCCTCTAACACAGCACCCTGTGGACTTCCTTGGTGACACCAAAATAAAACATCTTCTCACTTACTATGTATCCTTATTTTTGTGTCCCCTCTCTCCCACTGGAATGTGAGCTCCAAAAGAAGTTCTTGTTCTTTGTTGTATCCCCAAGGGGCAGGTGCTTAGAAGACGCTCCATAAATAGTTGTTAAACAGACCAAGAGCGGAACAACCAAGCCCTGTAATGACGGCATTCACACCCTATGTTCTGCATTCTGCCTCCACAACGAGAACAGAAGGAATCTTGCTCGGTGCTGAGGACCAGCCCGCACTGAAGGAATAGCTCCCAGGTCAATAACTGTGGTGATTGCAAATCATGATAGGACTTCGCTTCCCCTGCAATCATTTGTGAGGTTCATCGAAATCTCGGTGTGCAGAGTACGGAGAGGCCGTGCATGGGAATGTTTGCTGTTGGTCCAGCACGCTGCAGTGGACACTAGGGTGGACAGGGCTGGGGCCATCAAACCTACTCATTTCAAAGATGGGACAACTAAGGCCCAGAAATGCCAAGGTCACACACACACCTAGCAGTCCAGAGTTTTACCAACAGAGAGTTCAATAGACCCAGGGATTCACTGAGCCCAAAGACAGGCATTCAGGTATTTATGGAGCACCTATGAAGCATCTGGCCCTGTGCTGGGAGCTGGGGCGTAGCAACAACTAAAAGCTCAGAGACTCAAAGCAATTACATAAAAGGCCCAGCCGACCTGACACAGAACCGCTTCGGCAACCTCGAAAGCAAGTCCCTGCTTGGCCAGGCGTGAGAGCCGGGCATGAGCAGGTAGAGGAGGTTCCAGGTCCCGCGAGGCAGAGGGAAGGACAGCTGATCTCATGGGGGGCTGGACCCAGAGACTCTGAACTGGAGGACAGTATTGATCCTAAGAAGCCAATTTAGCTGGGAGTAGCGACCCCGCTCGTGTGCCTGCTGGTGGGTTGGACTGGTGGCAGACCTGCGGCCCCTCTAAGAGGAGTGGTTTCTGCCATCTCAACAGTGTGGGGCCCAGTCAAGAGAGAAGGCCGAAGACTACTCATTCACCCAGGAAATTCCCGCTGAGCACCTGCTGTATGCCACAGCCCGTGCCGAGCCCTGGAGTCACAGTCTCATCTCTCAGAGTCCTCGGGACTGGTGGGGGGCACACAGGCAAGCAGACAGACCTTCAGAGACCGGAGATCAGGCCCCCTCAAGGCAGCACTGACCAGCAAGGAATTCCTCCAGCAGTGTCTCCCAACTCCCACTTCTGGGCCCATGAAGAACATCGTCAGGCCAGGCTGACCTGTATCTGGTCTCAGCTCCTCCTCCAGGTCAACATGGGACCATAAACAAGGGACTTCACATCCTCAAGCCTCAGTTTCCCTGTCTGTAGAATGGGGAGAGTAATAGGACCTGCTCATGTAGCACTGTGAGAATTTGATGAAATAAGCCGTCAAAAGTCTTGGCACACAAGTGCCTCAGAAACAGTGAGTCCTCAGGCGGCCCGGGGCCACTGTGGCCTCCAGTGACCACCATTCAGTCCCACAGGCTCCCGTCTTGAATGGAGTCAGTCAGTCATGCAACCAACAGGCACGGGACTCTGGCTCTGTGCTCGGCCCAGCGCCTGGCGGGGGTGGGCCAGCCCCCACCCAGGAGCCGCTCCCCAACCAGGAAGGGGCAGGTATTGCAATACACTTGTAACGAAATGTGGCCAATGTTATTCTAGATCTCACCTGCCGACGGTACTCTAAGGGGGCCTTGGTGACCCCTCCCGATGGTCCTTTCCAAGGCACACGTTTTTAGCCTCATTTCACAGGTGAGCAAACTGAGGCTCAGAGAAACAAATCCACCTGCCCAGGGTCATATAAACTGTCTCTAGAAACTACGCTCTGTGCTCACAGAAGCAAATCTGGGGCAAAGGCTGGCTCATTCACTGAAGCCGTTTGCACCGCCCCACACACCGTCTGGACCCCGGGATGCCAGTGTGCAGCTGAACAGGACGGGGCCCCTGCCCCCACCACCAGCCAGGGGAGACATACATTTGGGGCCAGTTGGGGCTCTGTAATACCACGGAGGGACCTTTTGGCCTTGGTCTAGCCTCCCCCCCGCCCCCACTTTAAAGTGCCAGGAGGGCTGCTGGGAAAAGCCCAGGGAGGGAGGCTGTGACCGCTTTAGGCCCCCAGGGCCACCATGTCCGCTCAGCCTGGCTCTGACTCACCACCCACACCTGGCCCTGGCCCCTTGGCTGGAAATAGACCCAGGGAGGGGTGAAGGGCGGAGAGCAGGAGCAGGGGCGGGGAGGGAGGGGGGCGGGGAGGGCGGTGGCACCTGCATGCGTGGCTGCCATTCCCACCCGCCCCACCGGGAAGCAGAGACCAGAGACGTGTCATCCACCAGAGCCCACGGGAAATAAGCAGGCTCGGGATCGCTCATGGGGATCCTTGAAGAAGCCCCTCCGCCTACCTGGGAGGCTGCACCAAAGCCGCGAGGGTTATAATAAAAATACTAGCGATGCCTCACTTCCCACGAGTCCTGGTGGCTCTGGGGCACTTGTGTGCCAGGCTGGCCTCAGTCGGTGCTTTGCATGTATTGGCGAGCTCGCTAAACTCCCACAGCGACCAGGAGGCTGTGCGACGATTAAGCCTCTTTTACCGATGAGGAACTTGAGGTTCAGAGAACCACAGTAAGTTGCCTAAGACAACACAGCCCCTGCATTAGGCATCGTGAAATCACCTCAAGCTTCCCCCTCCTCCCTCCAGCTCAAATGGCTCATTCTGGGTCACATGTGCCAGTTCTGTTCCCATCTGCCCTGTCTGCATTACTTCCCTCTTGACCAAGTTACCGCCTTGGGAAGCAGAAATCACATGATAACCCTTCTCTTTTCCTCCCTACTACCTATCTTAACCCTGCTCAGCTTTCAGCCCACATCTGATCATGCTGCCTGTCTAAAACCTGCAGTGGCTCCCTATTGCCCTCAAGATAAAATGTATCCCAGAACCTTCGTACACTGAGCCCTTCCCACTTCTCCAGCCTCAGTGTGGTCAAGTGAGTTCACTTCCCAAGGCTTGCTCAGCTCTTGGTGAGCACACTCACGCAGCTGCACAATGATGAGGATGAAGGGTTGATGCATGTAAAGCACCTAGCGGGGCCCTCGGTGCATACTTAGGTAGACCTTCCTTCTCCACTACCGGCTCTGAGCACGAGGCTGGGGATTATGGTGAAAGGGTCTGCCCTCAGTCAGGCTAGGGTCAAGGGCTTTATGGTGGTCTAGCCCAGGGACTGTCAGTGCTACTAGAATTCATCATGTTAAGAAATTCTGAAAGACTGCAGGGTAGCGAGAGTTGGAACTAGGGGAAGGGAAAAGGCAAAGGAATTGTTGGTAAATGTAAAGTGGCAATCCTTTGGGGCTAGCAATCCTTCCAAAAATTAAAAATTCGATTACCCATGATCTAGCAATTCCGCTTCTGCGTGCATGCCTAAAAGAATGGAAAGCAGGGTCCCAGAGGGATATTTTTACACCAGTGTTGATAGCAGCATTATAATAATAGCTAAATAAATAATAAATAAATATCTAAACATGGCAACAACCCAAACGTTCATCAACAGATGAATGGATAAACAAAATGTGATATATGCGCACAATGAAATATTATTCAGCCTTAAAAAGGAGAGAAATTCTGACAACATGGATGAAACTTGAGGACATAATACGGAGTGAAACAAGTCAGTCACAGAAAGGGAAATACCGTGTGATCCCAATTATTTATTTTGTTTTAAGATTTTACTTTTGGGGTGGCTGGGTGGCTCAGTCGTTAAGTATCTGCCTTCAGTTTGGGTCATGATCCCGGAGACTGGGGATCAAGCCCCACGTCAGGCTCCCTGCTTGGCAGGAGGCCTGCTTCTCCCTCTCTCACTCCCCCTGCTTATGTTCCCTCTCTAGCTGTGTTTCTTTCTGTCAAATAAATAAATAAAATCTTAAAAAAAAAAGATTTTACTTTTAAGTCATCTCTCTACCCAATGTGGGGCTCGAACTCACATCCTCGAGGTCAAGAGTTGCATGCTCCGCAGACCAAGCCAGGCAGCCATCCCAGTATGATCCTGCTTATGAGGGGTACTTAGGGGAGTCTGATTCAGAGAACTAAAAACAGCTGAATGCAGGACACCTGGGTGGCTCCGTTGGTTAAGCGACTGCCTTCAGCTCAGGTCACGATCCCGGAGACCCGGGATCGATCCCCACATCGGGCTCCCTGCTAGGCGGGAAGCCTGCTTCTCCCTTTCTCACTCTCCCTGCTTGTGTTCCCTCTCTTGCTGTGTTTCTCTCTGTCAAATAAATATAATCTTAAAAAAAAAAAAAGATTTTATTTATTTATTTAACAGAGAGATCACAAGTAGGCAGAGAGGCAGGCAGAGACAGAGGAGGAAGCAGGCTCCCTCCTGAGCAGAGAGCCGGACGCGGGCCTCGATCCCAAGACCCTGAGATCATGACCTGAGCCAAAGGCAGAGGCTTTAACCCACTGAGCCACCCAGGCGCCCAATAAATTTTTTTTTGATGTCAACTCTTTTTTTTACTTTATTTATTTATATGACAGAAAGAGAGATCACAAGTAGGCAGAGAGCCAGGCAGAGAGAGAGGAGGAAGCAGGCTCCCCGCCCAGCAGAGAGCCTGATGCGGGCCTTGATCTCAAGACCCTGAGATCATGACCTGAGCCGAAGGCAGAGACTTTAACCCACTGAGCGACCCAGGTGCCCAATAAATAAAATTTAAAAAAAAAAAAGAAAAAGAGGGGCGCCTGGGTGGCTCAGTTGGTTAAGCAACTGCCTTTGGCTCAGGTCATGATCCCGGAGACCCAGGATCGAGTCCCACATCGGGCTCCCTGCTCGACGGGAAGCCTGCTTCTCCCTCTCTTACTCCCCCTGCTTGTGTTCCCTCTCTGGCTGTGTTTCTCTCTATCAAATAAATAAAATCTTAAAAAAAAAAAAAGAAAGAAAGAAAAAGAGCACACTTTAGGGGCATGTAGGTGGCCCAGTCATTGAGCATTTGCCTTCGGCTCAGGTCATGATCCTGGAGTCCCAGGATGGAGCCCACATCTCATGCTCCCTGCTCAGCAGGAAGTCTGCTTCTCCCTCTCTCACCCCCCTGCTTGTGTGTGTTCCCTCTCTAACTGTGTTTCTCTCTGTCAAATAAAAAAATCTTTAAAAAGAGAGAGAGAGAGCACACTTTACATTTGTATATTTTGCCACAGTTAAAAAAAAATGGAAAAGGGGGCAAAAGAAATCCACTTTCATAATTGGCTTTTTTAATCCTCACCACAATCTAGAAGGTAGATATATCCAGTTTACACTTGATCTTAGCCAAAAAGCTGAGAAGCAATAGATGTACCCATTCTATAGAAGGAAAGCTAAGGTCAGAAGAGTGCAGATTCACTGGCACCTGAGTGGCTCAGTGGGTTAAAGCCTCTGCCTTCCGCTCAGGTCACGATCTCATGGTCCTGGGATTGAGGCCCGCATCTGGCTCTCTGCTCAGCAGGGAGCCTGCTTCCTCCTTTCTCTCCACCTGCCTCTCTGCCTATTTGTGACCTTTCTCTCTGTCAAATAAATAAATAAAATCTTAAAAAAGAAGAAGAAGAAGAAGAAGAGTGCAGATTCACTGGGGAATCGAGGACAGCCTGGTCTGGGACCGACTTTGTCAGGCTCCAAAGCCCATGCTGTTGTCCTGCCTGCGCCCAGCACTTTGAACTTGGAGGATGGAGAGCATCGGCTTAGGAGAAGAGGGCCGTGTGTGTGTGTGTGTGTGAGTGTGTGTGTGTGTGTGTGTGTGTGCACGCGCACGCACGCAGGTGCACATGGAGGGTACCAGACTAAAAGCTTGAATGGAGACTTAAGACAGCACTGCTTCCCGAACTTCAGGCACATATGAGTGCAGTGAGTGGAGGTGAATAGCTGGGATGAGGTCAACTGTGGCGGAGAAGCCTGGCCTGGATCCTACCTCCCTGCCCCCCACTTCCCAGATGAGGAAACTTAGGACCTGTGTCTTACCGTAGGCCGCCACAATGCAATGAGTAAGTGATTTGGAGGGCTGAGGAAAGAAAGAAGGAGGAGCCAGGTTGGGCAAGAGGGGACACACCTCCCTGCCCGCCCCCCCCCTGCTTCTCCAGGATCACACCCCCACCCTCACCTCCAGGCTTGGCCTGGTCACCAGCCTTACAGATGGGAGGGACAGGCTGGGGGCCTGTTCTGGTGGCCCTGGGCCCTGGACCACAACGGAGCTCTGGGCCTCTCAGCTGTGATGTCAGTGGGCCCTTCCTTCCTCCCACATCTGCTTGAAAGGTCACCTATTTTAAACTCTGTCTCACCCCACCCAGGTCCTTCCCCCAAAAGAGGATGACTTTTTCTAACCTAGGTCAACCGTTCAGTTCAATATCCAAACAGCTTTCTGTTCTGGTGCCTGTCACCAGGGCCTCCACTGCCAGAAAACCCAGCCCCTGCCGGTTCCCCGGGTTGCAGAAGCCCACCCTACCTCCTTTTAATTTAATAAACAATTTCCTGCATATCTGTTGCATGCCAAGCACCATCCTAGGCCCCCAGGGATAGATCTCTGCATCCCAGAGCTTACAGCCTAATAGAGGCAAACAGACAACAAAAAAAGAAGTCAACGAATATAGTAACAAGATAGTGTCTAAATATGACCAGGGCTGTAAAGAAGATAGTGATCTAGCGGCTACCTTACCATGAGCGGTCAAGGAAGGCTTCTCTGAGGAGGTGACAAAGATCTAAGGGAGAGTATCCCAAGGAGAAGGAGGAGCAGGTGCAAAGGCCTTAAGGAGAGAATGGACAAGAATGTTAGGTGTTTTCCAGGTGGGGTCCCCCAACTAGCAGCACCACCTGAGAATTAGTTTAAAATGTAAATTCTGAAAAAAATAAAATAAAATAAAATGTAAATTCTGGAGCTCCTGGCTGGCTCAGTCAGAAAAGCATGTGACTCTTGATCTCAGTGTTGTGAGTTCGAGCCCCACATTGGGTATAGAGATTACTTAAGAACAAACAAATAAAATATAAATTCTTGGGACCCACCCCCAGACCTACTAGACCCTTCTGGGGGTAGAAGCCAGCAAGCTGGGTTTTTAACAAGTCGTCCAGGTGATTCTAATCTACCTTCAACTTTGAAGGTCACGGCGGGAGAGCTCAGGGAGAAAGCTACTTGTGACTGTAGGGCGGTGTGGGGGAGATCATCCTTGCCCCGCCCCGTTCACTGCCTGGCCTCACCTCCTGGCTTCCTCTAGGCAAAGCTGAAAGCCCTTCTAAGGCTCCTCATTGCCCTCTGGGCTTATGAGCCCCCTCAAGTTCTGCTCCCACCCACCTCTCAGCTTCACCCCTTCACCCTTCTCCCTCTCAAATCCTGTGCTCCCAAATAAAGCTGTTTTTCCAGACATACTGCTCCCTTTGTTAGTATACTTATTAGAGTACTTGTCTTGGGGCAGCTGGGTGGCTCAGTTGGTTAAGCAGCTGCCTTCAACTCGGGTCATGATCCCAGGGTCCTGGGTTCAAGCCCCACATTGGACTCCCTGCTCCATGAGGAACCTTCCTCTCCCTCCCCCTCCTCTCCCTCTGCCTGCCACACCCCCTGCTTGTGCTCTGTCAAATAAATAAACAAAATCTTAAAAAAAAAAAAAAAAAGAATACTTGTCTTTCACTTCTTCATTTAGCTAGTTTTCACCCCGCCTTCAAAACTTAACACAGGACTCATCTCCTTCAGGAAGCCCTCCCTGATTGCTTAATCAGGGTGGGGATCTTCTCTCTGCTTCCACAAGGGCCAGCCTCCATGCTTCCCTTTCATGGTGTTCATCACAGATCCATTGATCAAGCCCCACATTAGGCTCCCTGCTCGGCAGAGAGTCTGTTTGTTCCTCTACCTCTCCTCTGCTCGTGCTCTCTCTCACTCTCAAATAAATAAAGTTGTGTGTGTGTGTTTTTTTTTAAAAGACCTCCTGGGGCACCTGGGTGGCTCAGTTGGTTGGGCGACTGCCTTCGGCTCAGGTCATGATCCCGGAGACCTGGGATCGAGTCCCACATTGGGCTCCCTGCTCGGCGGGAAGCCTGCTTCTCCCTCTCTCACTCCCCCTGCTTGTGTTCCCTCTCTGGCTGTGTTTCTCTCTGTCAAATAAATAAAATCTTTTAAAAATAATAATAATAAAAAAATAAAAAAGACCTCCTTCTCATTGATGCTAGTCTAGGGTCTGTTCATTTCTCTATTTTCCTGTGCACCACAGGAAAATCGTCTTACAGAAGTTTACGGTTCATTTTGTGTGGGTTTTTTTTCCACATGTCAATGGAATCAGATGGGTAAGTATTGCTCCAAAACTTGTTCTCTTTACTCGCCAACGTCTTGGAGGCCATCTCTGGCAGAACATGGAGACCTACGGGACTATTTAACTCCCATACAGAATTCTAAAGATGGATCTACTCTGGTTTCTCGTCATCTCCCAGTGCATTAATTATGTTTCTGGTTTTCTGTATTTTATGATGCTTGACACCCCAACATCTTTCCAATCCTGGAGAAACTACCCCTCCTGGGGCTGGCAAATTCCTAAAGATCATAGACCACTTGCTGGAGAACACATCTTTCATATATAAACCAACCAATCCGGACTAAGTCTCACACACTAAGCCATATTCCCGCTGCCCTCCATCCCCCCAGGGCCGGATACAGGCCACCCTGGTAGCCCGAAGCCTGCCAACATTAGCCAAGCTCAAACTTGTCTACCTTAGCTCACCCATTGGTTTCCAAGGAAGCTATAACCAAGGTTCTGTGCCTTGTTCTCCCTCCACACCTCCTGTCTCTTCACTGACCCTGGTGCTTCCCAATGTGGCCTGGTGTGGCATGGTGTGCCCCGCCTCTTTGGAGTTAGAAGTAATACAACTTCTTTTTTTTTTTTTTTTTTTAAGATTTTATTCACTGGGGCGCCTGGGTGGCTCAGTCCTTAAGCGTCTGCCCTTGGCTCAGGTCAGATCCTAGAGTCCTGGGATGGAGCCTCGCATGGGGCTCCCTGCTTGGCAGGAAGCCTCCTTCTCCCTCTCTCACTCCCCCTGCTTGTGTTCTCTCTTTGGCTGTGTTTCTCTCTGACAAATACATACATACATACATACGTACATACATACATACATATATATACATAAAAGGGAATTAGTATTAATAGTAACAGCCACCCAGTACTCAGCACCTACTATACGTCTAGGTCCTGTGCTATAACTTTCATTCATTCAGTGAATATTTAGTCATTGGTGTCGGGTACCATTGGAAGCCCTGGGGATATAGCAATGAACACAGACACAAGGACACTGCCCTCTTGAAGCCATAGGAGATGGGCATCTGTTGTCCTAGTTAGTCCCTGAGGAAGCACGCTGAGGTCCAGAAACTTGCTAAAGGCACTCAGCTGGTAAGTGGCTAAGTCAGGATTTGAACCCAGACCTCTTGACAGGAACCATCATTTTTTTTTTTAAAGATTTTATTTATTTGACAGAGAGAAATACAGCCAGAGAGGGAACACAAGCAGGGAGAGTGAGAGAGGGAGAAGCAGGCCTCCCGCCGAGCAGGGAGCCTGATGTGGGGATCGATTCCGGGTCTCCGGGATCATGACTTGAGCTGAATGCAGTCGCTTAACCAACTGAGCCACCCAGGCGCCCCAGGAACTGTCATTTTTGAAAAGTCCGGGAGGATCAGCGGACGGCTTGGGCAGTGCAAAATCCAACTCTCAGAGAGAGAGCACCTAGGAGGAGGGTGCCCTGGGCTCGGGTGAAGGGACTTAGGGCTTCCATCTGTATTCCAGACGTCTGCCGTGACTAAAACGTAGGGTCAGGGGCCCGGGGTGACACAGGCAGGGAAGGACGTTCGTGAAACGGTGCTCCCAGCAATTACTTGTTTGTAATTTCCTTTTTGACGTAACATTTGTGAGTCATGGTCTCAGAACTTGTCTAGTTTCACAATCCACGTAGAGGACTGCAGATGCTGTCGTGACTTCTGCCAGCACATTCGTTTTCGCCCCGCTTGGGACATCAGGGATTTATTTTGGAAGGTTGGTGGGAGCAAGGCAGAGGAAAGGTAAACACAAGACCTTGAGTGCCACTCAAGCGGCAGTCGAGCCGAGGGTCTGGGATGGCTAAACAGCTGGCCAGAGCTCCCTCTCCCCGAACCCAAGCAGACATCCATTTAGTTGAGCACCTACTGTGTGGGCAGGCAGTGGATCAGGCAGAGCTGGGCGATGGTTAAAACCACAGGCCCTGCATCGATTGGATTCAAGTCCCAGCTCTACCACTTTCTGGCTGTGTGACTTCAGGTAAACAAGTTCCCCTCTCTGAGCCTCGGTTTCCTTATTGGTAGAATAGTGGAAATGATGGCACCTCCTAGACAGGGAGGATTAAATGGACTAGCACATCTAACTGCTCACAAGAGGACATGGCGTGCTGCAAGTGTGCACGAACTGTGAATCATCCGTGTGACGCACGAACGCAAGTCAGGAAACAAACACGTGAGGGTGTGAGCATCACCTTTGTCTCTTTATAGTCATAACCGAACTAGACTGAGGTGGACACTCAGTTAACCCATTTTCTCCCTTCTTGCTGCTCCCTGACATTCACACTGCACACCTGGCCATCACACAGAATCACGTAGTGTAAATCCTCTCAGTCTCACCTCTTTGAGGTCTCCATTCAAATATTCCCTCTTCAGGGCACCTGGGGGGCTCAGCTGGTTGGGCGACTGCCTTCGGCTCAGGTCATGATCCTGGAGACCCGGGATCGAGCCTCACGTTGGGCTCTCTGCTCGGCGGGAGGCCTGCTTCTCCCTCTCTCACTCCCCCTGCTTGTGTTCCATCTCTCACTGTGTTTCTCTCTGTCAAATAAATAAAATCTTTAAAAAAAAATTCCCTCTTTAGAGGATCCTGTCCAACTGCCCGATCTAATTAGAAGCATGCACGCTCTGTCTCTACCTCCTCATCCCTTCTATTTTCACCATAGAACTTATTCCGACACTTTCTCCTGGAGTATCTGCTTATTTGAGTGATCTGTCCCTCCCATACAAATGTTAAGTTTGCAGAAGAGAGGGAGTCTGACATCCTAGCCCCTCCTCAATTCCCAAAGCCAAGTACGATGCCTGGCACATAGTAGGTGCTTAAAAAATGTTAGTTCAGGGCGCCTGAGTGGCTCAGTGGGTTAAAACCCCTGCCTTCAGCTCAGGTCATGATCTCAGGGTCCTGGGATCAAGGCCCGCATCGGGTTCTCTGCTCAGCAGGGAGCCTGCTTCCCCCTCTCCCTCTCTGCCTGCCTCTCCGCCTACTGACCCAGACGCCCATCAAAGGTTTTTTTAACTTTCTTTTGTCATAAAATCTTCTCTTTGGAAATTAAAGTCTTTAAGTAGATCTAGTATGTAAACAAGATAAAAGTGGTACTGTTCCAAGGCAGGGCGGGGGGCGGGAGGGGATTGCGTAGCTTGAGAACCTGGCCTGCTTCATGTGCCCCTTGCTTCTGCCATGCTGTCCCCCCTCCACCCTCAGTGGCCCCTGAGGCACTTTCACAGGATCCCAAGGCCTGGAGGAACCTGGACGGAAAACCACTGGACAAGAGTCACCCTTTAGGGTCCCTCCAAGGAGCAGGAGCCCCGGGGAGTAGTGAGGGGCCCCTGCTCTCCCAATTTGCGATGGGAGTTGTTCCTTGAGCTGCAGTCCAGCTGCCTCCCACGGGTCATGAGAAAGAAGGCAAGGGCAGGCTCGGGGTGCAGGAAGCGGAGCCGGCCAGCTGGGAGGCAGTGACAGGCACTGGTACTGTGGCCTCCTGGATGGGCTGGTGACATCACAACCCCAGGAAGCAGCTGCCCGAGAGGCCCTCGCTGTCCTGCAGGCCCCCTCTGGGAAAATCCACCACCAGCTGTTGCAGTCTTTTCTCACTCGCTCGCTGCTCTGGATTGTCCCCTCCTGAGCCATCGTCTTCAGCAGTGGCCACTTCCTCTCATTGAGGACCTACTGTGCACCCAAACACCACTGCCCTTCCAGCATGTGCGTTCCCAGTCGTCACATCTGTGTTACCAAGCAGGGACTGGTACCATCCCCATTTTATAGATGCTGACCCTGAGGCTCAGAGGGACAAGACAGACTGTATTAGGTGAACCCCAGAGTCAGGAGTTGAACCTGGTCCTGTCGGACTCGGCCGATGCTCTTTTCGTGAACCATCACATTGTCAGATTCTAAGCAGAACAATGCAGGGTGGATAGTTCCTCACACATGGCAAGGTGAGATTGTAAATTTCCAACCCAGTTGAATTTTCATAATGAGTATCGCTGGCCTATTACCCAGGCTGTCTTCAGATGCCTGGAAAGCTCTTATCACACTGCCTGGCACTCTCTACAGATGTTAGCGATATACGAAAGAGTATGCTTAATCGTGATGAGAAAATAAAATAAAATGGAAAAAACAAAGCTGTAATGCCTCCACTCTGCACAGAACGAATCCGAGGTTCAGAGGAGCAGATGAACATCCATCAAGACCACAGAATAGGTAGGTGCCCAAGCCAGGCTGGTGGGACCCCAGAGTCGAGGCCGTTTCCCTTAACCCCTGAATTTTTCAGCCAGGATTCTCCCCTGCTCACATCCCACATGAGTGTCCAACGGCTGCTCTATCAAACTACCGCAAAGCTGGTGGCTTAACATGATAGGCATTCACGCACAGGTCTGGAGGCCGGCAGTCCAAAAGTAAGGAATCAGCAGAGTTGGTTTCCTCTGGAGGTTCTGCAAAAGAATCCTCGCTTCCGGCTTGCGGTGGCTGCCCGCAATGCTCGGCATTTCTTGTCTCAGTGACCCCAATCTCTGCTCGGTCTTCACCAGGCCTTCTGTTTGTGTCTCTGGGTCTCAGATCACTTCTTTCTTGTACAGGGACTTCAGTCCTTGGGTTTAGGGCCTACCCTGTGTATAAGCTGATCTCCTTTTGAGATCCTTAATTACATCTGTAAATACCCTATTTCCAACAAGGGTCACATTCACAGGTACCAGGGATGGAACCAGGATGTACCTTTTTAGGGGGACATAGTTCAACACACTATATCACGTGGCCACCCTGACTCAGCAAGCCTTCATTGAGCCCAAACAATGT
The DNA here is from genome assembly GCA_004023965.1 of Spilogale gracilis. NCBI lineage: Eukaryota > Metazoa > Chordata > Mammalia > Carnivora > Mephitidae > Spilogale > Spilogale gracilis. The sequence goes on from PITA01012912.1 coordinate 47,928, forward strand.
GCCAGCCCTGGGTACAGCAGACATACTGCATTCCTGGTCTGGGGGAGAGGCAGACAGACACAGGTAGTAGTGGGATGGTTTTCAAACTAAGGATAGAGATAAAGATGATGTGGGCACCTCGGTAGCTCAGTTGTTAAGCATCTGCCTTTGGCTCAGGTCATTTTGCCAGGGTCCTGGGATAGAGCCCGTATCAGGCTTTCTGATCTGCAGGAAATTTGCTTCTCCTTCTCTCACTCCCCTGGCTTGTGTTCCCTCTCTCACTGTCAAATAAATAAAATCAAGAACGAAAGAAAGAAAGAAAGAAAGAAAGAAAGAAAGAAAGAAAGAAAGAAAGAAAGAAAGCTATGAACCAAAGACTATGAACCACAAAAGAGTGGTTATGTAATAATGTAATAATGTCTGGGATGGGATGAAGAAGGGAGCATGGTATGTGTCCTATCAATCAATAGAAATTTATTAAACCCCATATACAAGATACTTAGGGGAAAAATATATATATACATACATATATATATATATATGAAGAAAAGCAACACAGAACTGAAGAATGAGCCTGAACTATAGCTTTGGAAAGACCAAACTGCAGGCTTTAAATTGTCTGTGCCTCAATTTCCTCATTTGTAAAATGGGCATACTAGTAGCATTCGCCTCAGAGTTACCACTGTATTTAAGTAAAATCACTCGCGCATTCAGCCAGTGAATATTTACTGAACATTTTCTATGTGCCAGGCATTTAATATATAGTAAGGGGCTAACAAGACTCTTGGCACCAAAGACACTTAATGTCTGTCCTTATCCTCTTTCTCCTAATTCACAAGTTAGGTAAAAGTTCAGGACAGAAATACACAAGAGGTCACAAGGCAGGACAGGCTAAAAGCCAAGAAAAGAGCACAAGATCTGTGTATTTAGGAATAGAGGGGACGCGGCCAGGAGGTCTGCAAAGGCTTCCTGGGGAAAATGGGCTTGGAATCAGAGCCCGGAGGACAGTGGAGAGGGGGAGGAGGGAAGACTCTGGAGCAATGAGGGCATGGATGCAAAACCGGGCGATGAGGGGATCAGCTGGTAAGAAAAGCAGGCTTGGGCTAGAGCCTTTCTGCAGCGTCCTGGGCTTTTGGGTGGGAGGGCAACTGGAGCACCAGTGAAAGAACTGTTCTAAATCTAAAAGAAGCAATCAAGGGTAAGCACAGATAAGAACATAATAACCATATCACAAGTGTTTGCATTTCTTTAAAATTTTGCTCCAACCTTAGTGTCGCTTTTTCTGCAGGGTATTTCCTGTCGGGAGTAGTTCGGATCCTTTCTACTGTATTTCACTTGTGTGCCTTTCCTACTCAACAAGGCTCCTTGAAGCCAGAGGCTGCCTCTTAGCCCAGTGCAACCTTGGTGTGTAGCTCAGTGAGCACCGAACAAACATTTCATTCAGTGAATAAATACGTCTATATTGCTATTTTACATCAGAGCATGAAACTTTGGCTGGTGTGCTAAAATTAATGTTTCCTGGCCTGGGGCAAGTATAATATTGATATGCGCAATCCCCAAGCCAGGCAGGATTGTTCAGCCAGCGACAGCTGCTGGAATGACCAGCCTGGAATCTGGCAGGACAGGGTCATACAGAGGCCTTGCTAAACTAAACGTATGAACTCACATCAGTTGAGGCGGTGTTGCTTTAAACTCAGCCAACCAAAGTGAATGCAAAAAAACTTTCTTTAAACAAGCCAGCAGCCTGAGACTTGAAACAGAGCAGAAAGGGAATTCACAGGACCCAACTTGGTCTTCTGGCTGGAGCCCTGGAGATCTGGTGATGCTGGGGAGGCCAACTGTGTGTTGAGAGATAAGAAAGGGCAGCTTCTGTAAGGTTTATTTTGTTTTTGGAGCTGCCCGATCCAGTGGGCAGATCACGCCTTGAAATAGAAGCATCTCGAAAAGCCTGTGAATCATTTCTTAGTGCCGGCCTGCAAGGTTTCATATCCTGTTCTCGGCATTACCTTGGGTGTTGTGAGCGTGTGTATGTATTGTTTTCAGGTTTGTTTGCTTAGGATCTGGTTTTGAAACTTTTACTTTTAATAGCTTTTTTCTTTTCTTTTCTTTTCTTGTCTTTCTTTCTTTTTTTTCTTTTAAGCCGTAAGGATTTTTCAGAAGGCTTTTGCGAGAAAGTTCAAGCTCTGGAATGACTAAGTCCCTGGGAGAATTTGGACTTTGTGAGGGGCATTTGTTGGCATTTGGCATGAATCACCCAGTCGCTGACTTCTGCAGCGATAAGACCTTTTGGAAGACTTTTAGGTCAACCCCCTCTGGTACGCATGGGGAAACTGAGGCTCAGGGAGGGAAAGGGGTTCAGCCAAGGCCACACAGCACATCAATGGAACAGAGGGGACTAAAATGTAAGGCTGACTCCTGGAACCAGCTTTGGGTCTGCAAGAAACTCTCATGCACACAGTCCACACTGAGGCGGCCACACATTCAAGATCAGTAAAGGAACAGAAAGAGAAAGAGAGCTCTGAACAGTTGCCATTCAAAGAGTACAGGTTTAGAAGGGGCAGAGAAGGGAAAGCATGTGTGAAGGCATTCTGCTTAATTCTCCCCAGATCCTTTTATTTATTTTTTTATTTTAAGATTTTATTTATTTATTTGAGAGAGAAAAAGAGAGAGCATGAGAGGGGAGAAGGTCAGAGGGAGAAGCAGACTCTCCGCAGAGCTGGGAGCCAGATGAGGGACTAGATCCCAGGACTTGATCCCAGCACTCTGGGATCATGACCTGAGCCGAAGGCAGTGGCTTAACCAACTGAGCCACCCAGGCGTCCTCCCCAGATCCTTTCAGAGCAGTGGTTCTCAACCAGGGTTGATTTTGGCCCCAGGGGATATTGGGCAGGATCTGAAGACAATTGTGTTCGCCACAACTTAGGAAGGGGGTTTGCTACTGATCCCTCAGATAGAAGCCAGGGATACTGCTCAGGTCCCGCAGTGCACACAGTGGCCCCGCAGCAAAGGTCAACAGCGCCAGGGTGGAGAAGCGCTGCTCTGGAGAGGAACCTGGAATCTGCTTCCAAGAAATCTGAGGCTCAGGAAGTATAGCCACTCAGGGGGTCTTGGGCAAATCCCTCAGCCTCTCTGTGCCTCATTTCCCCACATGTCTAAGATGGAGTTGGCAGCACTTGTTACAATGATGAAGCGAGTTAATATTTGTAAATCACTTAGAATAGTGCCTGGCACATATTATGTGACTTGTTGCTAAAAAAGATAATAATAATGAAAATAAGTACCTTGGGCCAGCACACACAGAAAATACATGGAAGAATTATAACAAAAGTCTAGGAATCAGGGCACCTGGTTGGCTCAGTGGGTTAAAGCCTCTGCCGTCCGCTCAGGGCATGATCTCAGGGTCCTGGGATAGAGGTCCGCATCGGGCTCCCTGCTGAGCAGAGAGCCTGCTTCCTCCTCTCTCTCTGCCTGCCTCTCTGCCTACTTGTGATCTCTCTGTCAAAGAAATAAATAAAATATTAAAAAAGTAATTGATGTCATTAAAAAAATGTCTAGGAATCATTTAAGGGCACAGGAGCTAGAAGATGGGAGAATTTCTGTGGATCCTGGACTTGGTGAGCAGGTAACGCACGTGGCTGTCCTGGTGACATCTTACATCCTCATGGCAGTGAGGGTTTCCTTCCCAGAACTACTACCTTAAATGCAACTTCATCTTTTTATGTTAAAATGATGTGCACTGTTAAACATGAATAGCTTGGGCAAGCCTGGTGCAGCGAGCCACTGTGAGCCGTCAGCAATCACTCACGAGAAATTAATTGATGGCTTCCTTCTCGGCAGGGCCGTCTGCCGCTCCCGCCAGGAACCCAGGATCATACCTGAGCTGAAGGCAGACACTTAACCACTCAGGCACCTGCCCTTGCTTTTCCACTTGACCCTCTAGTGCTGTCTTCAGCCAAGGATCAGTTTCCTCTACTGGCTGCTGATCCCCACCAGCTCTCTGACTGGTGACCCTGTCTGGCCCCCAAGCCCTACCTGCTCAGCCCAACTCTCTCAGCGAGCACTGGACTCTGGGATGGAAACCAGGCACTGACATCTCCCCTCAGCCTCGGATCCACCTTATAAGCCCTTCCCTAAGGACAGATGCTGCCAACCAAGACTTTTAAGCTAGATGTCTTTTGTGCTTATAACAATTCTCACCAGCTGTGCCCCACTCTCTCAAGCCCAGACCTCACTGTGCTAAAAATCAAGGTCTTGGCAGGTTCAGTGTTTCTGTCTGAAGATTCTAGAAAAGGATCCATTTCCTTGCCTTTTCCATTTTCTAGAAGCTGCTGACATTCTTTGGTTTGTGGTCCTTTCCTCCATTGTCAAATCCGGCAACATAGCACCTCTCCGGTCCAATTTCCATAGTCATCTCTTTCTCTGACTCCCCTCTCCTGCCTCCCTCTTCCACTTGTAAGGACCCCTTACAAGAGATTACACTGCACCCAACAAAATAATCCAGGATACTCTTCCTATTTTAAGATCATCTGATTAGTGACCTTCTGGAACCTCAATTTCCACCTACCAGGTAAAAAGGCCTATGTTCAGGTTCCAGGGCTGAGAATGCAGACTTCTTCAGAGAGGCCATGTGTGGTGGGAAGCACGACAATCCAGACTGCACACACTCCTTCTAAAGGGGGCAACTGCTACGCAGCCCCCACTGATTTCATCACATGTGAATCCAGGTTTAGTATGGCTGGGTCTACCCATGTGGGGCTTGAACTTATGACTCTGAGACTGAGCTCTGAGCTGAGGTCAGAAGGCAGATGCTTAACCAGCTGAGCCACCAGGCACCTCTGGATCTACCAGTATTTCAAATGAAGCTGGAAAGTTAGAGTTTCAGGTGAAATTTTCCAATCTTGAAGTCACTTGGCAAGGCTGAAAAAAAAATTTTTTTCACGGGCTAAATTTGGCCTGAGGCCACCCAGGTGTGACTTCTGGATCCACCTTAACCCTATCAGCTGTGCTGAGACGCTGAGATGTTCTCTGGCATTTACAAGCTCGCAGGCTCTAGGGTGTGAGGAACAGGCTGGGCTGGAGGTGGGAGGGAATGTGGTCAGGAGCATAGGGGATACTGGTGGGGATTCCTCGGGGGGGGGGGGAAAGTTTGGAGGGAGAAGGGACCAACCATTTCCCTAAGGGACCAACCATCACCTGCAGGAAGCAGTGGTGCATCAAAGGGTACAGGAAATCAGGCAGAGACCGACCTGAAGAAATCAACCAGAGTAAGCTAGACTTTATGCCTCATGACTTCAGAACAAATTAAGCACACACTTTCTAATTTCAAGAGGTATCAGTTCTTCCCTTCCCCTTGAAAAAACTAGCAAGACCAGCAGGCTGGGGGATGGCAGGAATGGGGGTGAGAAGGAGGCTTTTCACCTTATGCCTTTTCATGCTTTCTGAATTTTGAGTCAGGTGTGTTACTTATTTAAAACATTACAATGAAATCCTTTTATAAATTTTAAAAATATTTTCATATACGATAGTTCATGCTAAAGGTAAAAACATGACAAACAAAATCTTAAAAAAAAAAAAAAAGAATGGAACTCAAGGAGACTCCAGTGTCGGGGTTGTGAGTTTGAGCCCCACATTGGGTATAGAGGCTCTAAAAATATATTTATTTGACAGAGAGAAACACAGCCAGAGAGGGAACACAAGCAGGGGGAGTGAGAGAGGGAGAAGCAGGCTTCCCGCCGAGCAGGGAGCCCGATGTGGGGATCGATCCCGGGACTCTGGGACTCTGGGATCATGACCTGAGCCGAAGGCAGATGCTTTAACAACTGAGCCACCCAAGCACCCCTCTTCTGTTCCATTTTAAGTGGCAAAAAGCCGGACACATGGCTGGCTCAGTCCGTACAGCATGCAACTCTTGATCTTGAGGTTGTGAGTATAGGCCCCATGTTGGGCCCAGAGTTTATGTAAAGAAATAAATAAATGGCAGAAAGCTAAGGCTCTGATGTCAGTTGGCTTGTCCTTCCCACACTGGGTGACCTTGAGCAACATACCTAACTTCTTTGAACCTCAGTTTCTGCATCTGTAAAATGGGAGTAATAATAATATCAATATCATGGATTGTGATGAAGATTAATGAGTTAATGCAGGTAAAGCACCTAAAACAGAACAAAATTGGTGTCCATAAATACTGACTTGAATTATTAACTATTTTTACTATTCTCTTTTAAGCTTGTTTCTTTTGAGTGGGGAAATTATTAGAACCACAGAAACTTAAGACATGTAAGGAGGCAATCTAAAATAAAGTGAATTTAACCCTGAGGTTCCCCAAATCCTTACAACCACCCAAGGAGTATCATGATCTCTACTTTATAGGTAAGGGAACCTAACCTGAGGTTTAGAGTAGGTAAGCAAGTCACTCAGGAACACTGAAGGTGGAAACTGAGAAAATAGAGGCTCAACCCAGGTTTTCAAGAACAGAGATCCCATGACTCCCCATTCAAGTCTGTTCCATGGTGTGATTATAAAATAACAGGGTTTGTTCCTAGGTTTGGGGATAGCCCTTCCCCCACCATGGCCTCACAGCCACTAGATTGCAAGGTGGGGGTCAGGTCAGGTCACTGGCTCATATTCTGTCCTCAGCTTTGGAGCCAAATTCTTTTCTCCCCTGGGAGGGAGACAGGGTTGGGGAGGGGGTGTCAGTGCACAAGCGCTCCCACACATGACCCTGGCCCAGCTGCTGTCGCAGCTTTCTCACGGAGCCGGCTCTGTCAGCATCCCAAATCTGCAGCCTCCCCCGACCCTTGTCCTCTAAGAAAGCGGTTGCTGCAGCTTGGAAACATGTCTGGCACCAAACCAGCGGGGCAAACATCCCCAGAAAGATGGAGGGCACAGCGCAAGCGACCTTCATCCCGTGGGAGAGCCCAGGTCAGCGGCGTGGCTCTGCAGGCTTCACACCTGGCTTCTCAGCTTCCTGCCTGAGCCGCCTTGGCCTCACCTTCCTGAGAGGTCCGCGTCTGTGCAACGAGGTAATGACAGCAGCTATCACACACGCTGTTGGGATACTTCCCTGCCCCCACAAGATTTTATTATTTATTTATTTATTTATTTATTTATTTATTTATTTATTTATGCATGAGAAAGAGCAGAAGCCTGAATGCAAAGGAGTTGGGAGAGGAGCAGAGGGAGACGGATAAGCCCACTCCAAGGGGAGCAAGAGACCCACAAGGGGCTCCATCTCACCAGGGGCAGATCACCACCTGAACTAAAATCAAGAGTCGGGTACTTAACCGAGACTGAGTCACCCAGGCACCCCATGTATACTTTTTTTTAAGGGAGCATTAGGGGTGCCTGGATGGCTCAGTGGGTTAAGCACCTGATTCTTGGTTTCAGCTGGGGTCATGATCTTGGGGTGGTGAGATGGAGCCCAGGCTTGGGCTCGGCACTGAACACAGAGTCTGCTTGAGATTCTCTCTCTCCTTCTCTCTCTGCCCCATTTCCTGCGTGTGCTTGTGTGTGCCCTCTCTCTAAAATAAATTTTAGAGGGGCGCCTGGGTGGCTCAGTTGGTTGGGCAACTGCCTTCGGCTCAGGTCATGATCCCGGAGACCCGGGATCCAGTCCCACATCGGGCTCCCTGCTCAGCAGGAAGCCTGCTTCTCCCTCTCTCACTCCCCCTGCTTGTGTTCCCTCTCTGGCTGTGTTTCTCTCTGTCAAATAAATAAATAAAATCTTAAAAAATAAAATAAAATAAAATAAAATAAATTTTAGAAAATAAATTTAAAAATGAAGGACCTTTATTGATATAATTTACATACCATAAAACTCACCCACTTTAACTTTTAGCAGATTTACAGAGTTGCAAAATATCACCACATCAATTTTAGAATTTTTTTTTAAGGATTTTATTTTTATTTGACAGAGAGAAACACAGCCAGAGAGGGAACACAAGCAGGGGGAGTGAGAGAGGGAGAAGCAGGCTTCCTGCCGAGCAGGGAGCCTGATGTGGGGCTCGATCCCGGGTCTCTGGGACCATGACCTGAGCCGAAGGCAGTCGCCCAACCAACTGAGCCACCCAGGCGCCCCAATTTTAAAATAATTTTATCAGCCCCCTCCCCCCAAAAAACCCTGTTCCGTTAGAAGTCACGCCCCTTCCTCCTCCCAGCCTTATACAACCACTAGTCTACTTTCTATCTCGGAAAGATAGAAAGATGGACTTACCTTTTCTGGAAATTGCACATAAATAAAAAATCATACAATATGTTCTCCTTTTTGTCTTGTTCCTTTCACTTAGCATAGTATATTTTTTTAAGATTTTATTTATTTATTTGAGAGAGAGGGAGGTGAGGAAGGGCAGAGGGAGAGGGAGAGAAAGAAACTCAAGCCGACTTCCCACTGAGCGCAAAGCCCAATGCAGGGCTCAATCTCATGATCCAGAGCTCATGACCTGATCTGAAATCAAGAGTCCAACGCTTAACCAACTGAGCTACCCAGGCGCCCGTCACTTAGCAAGTATTTTTGAATACTATCTATGTGTTACATACATCAGTACTTCATTCCCTTTATTATTGCTGAGTACTATTCCATTGTATAGAGGTACATACATGTTTATCCATTCTTCAGTCGCTGGACATTTGGGTTGTTTCTACTTTGTGACTACAAAGAACAATGTGGCTATGAGTATCCATATACAAGTCTTTGGGTAGACACATGTTTTCATTTCTCTTTGGTGGATCCCTACAAGAATTGCTGGGTCATAGGGTCAATTTATGTTTTAACTTTTCAAGAAGGTGCCAAATTGTTTTCCAAAATTTTCCATTCCTATCAGCAATGTATGAGGGTTTGTTGAAAGAATTAAATGAGGTAATTAACATAATGTGTTAGCATAGTGCCTGATCATGGTGAATCTTCAAGAAATGGTAACTGGTGGGGCGCCTGGGTGGCTCAGTGCGTTAAAGCCTCTGCCTTCAGCTCAGGTCATGATCTCAGGGTCCTGGGATTGAGGCCCGCATCGGGTTCTCTGCTCAGCAGAGAGCCTGCTTCCTCCTCTCTCTCTCTGCCTGCCTCTCTGCCTGCTTGTGATCTGTGTCACATAAATAAATAAAATCTTTAAAAAAGAATAAGAGAAAGAAAAAGAAATGGTAACTGGTGCTATCTGAGATCTTAAAAGAATCAACACTATGCATAGTTGCAGTCTTCTTCCCCGCAAAGAAGGTGGATCTCAAAGAGTCATTCTAAAGTATTAACACTCACATTCTTTATGCTCGTAGCTTGGCACTCAAGGCACACACCCCCACACTTCCATCTACTTATCCAGTCTTGGCCAGCAGCCTCCCACTTTCCAGCTGCTGCCCAACCAAGCTGGTTAGCACTTTCGCTCATATCATTTTCTGCCCTCTTCCCTCCTTTCTTCCTCTTGCCTGCTCTTCATGTATTAAAATCCATCCTGGCGTTCAACACTCAGCTCCAGTGTTCTTTCCTCTCTAAGATCTACCTTGGCTTTTCTAACTATTTTGATCAGTCCTGTCCAATTGCTTCCTGCTAACTATATGTGGCTACTAAGCACTAGAAATGTGGGTAGTCTGCGGGGCGCCTGGGTGGCTCAGTTGGTTAAACGACTGCTTTCGGCTCAGGTCGTGATCCTGGAGATCTGGGATCAAGCCGCCCAGTAGGCTCCCTGCTCAGCGGGAAGCCTGCTTCTCCCTCTCTCACTCCCCCTGCTTGTGTTCCCTCTCTAGCTATGTTTCTCTCTACCAAATAAATAAATAAAATCTTAAAAAAAAAAAAAAAAGAAAGAAATGTGGGTAGTCTGAACTGAGATGTGCTGCATGAGAAGAAACACACCAGATTTTGATGTGCATGAAGTCACGTGTATGAATATTAATGTGTGTGAATTTTCACCAGTGTGAAAAATAACATAAAACAAGTAGTTTTCTGGTATCAAGTATATGTTTGAATAATAATATTTTGAGGTACATGGGGTTAGGTAAAATACATCATTGAAATTAACTTCACTGTACTTACTTTCTAAAAAGGTAGCTGCTAGGAAACTGTAAATTACAAATGTGGTTCCCACTTGTGGCTGTATTGTAGTTTTATTGGACAGTGTTTGTAAAGGGCATGAATGGCCTAACAGTTCCTGTTTATTGAGCATCTATTTCTTACATTTTTCTGTTATCTGATGTAATGCTCAGCATAATCCTGTGGGGTAGATATTATGAATATCTCCTTTTTTACAGATACGGAGGCAGAGGGAGGGTATGACCTCCCCAAGGTCACACAGCTGGACGCTAGCAGATTCAGGATTCAAACCCAAGATATCTGACTCCAAAGCAGAGTCTCCCATGGGATTTTACTGCACAGACTACTAAAGCACCAAGGGCTTTGGGGCTCACTATGGGGTGTCTTCGGCTGGAATTAGAACAGCTCTGCATGGTAATGAATCATTGCTAATCAGAAACTCTGAATGCTTGTCTTTCATAAATACAAAATGAGAAAGCAGATTAATTAATATAAGCAATGCATTTGGAATAAATTGGATCTTGAGATCTGTGGGTGGAATAAAAGGCTGAGGACTGCTGATCTAAACAAATATCTCATTTTGCAGGTGGGTGAACCTAGAGAGGACAGCGGATTTGCCCTACGTTGTCACCCAGTGGAAGAGGCAAGTACAAAAGCTGGGTGTCCAAGATTCTAGGCTGAGCGTCTCTGCACATACCTCAGGGTCTTTGCCAGGATGGTCTCTACCCCAAGCCATTTGGAAGCCCTTTGTGTTGACTCAGCCTCCTCCCTCCCCCAAGCCGGGTCCCAAGGACTAGATGGGAGGGGGCCAGGAGACCCAACCCATTTCCCATCAGGGTCCCAAGGCCACCATCCGGTCCTGGGCCAGGAATTCCTTTCAGAGCCTGAACTAAACTGGGCCAAAAATAATGCTGAACCCCTGGATGCCTCCAAGAGCCCCTGTTCCTAGTGGACCCTGGTCTAGCAGGCCAGGACCCCCCAAGTCTCCTCTCTGCCTGTTCTCTGGGCTCCTGCAGTCTTCCCCTTACAAGCTTCCATCTGGACTTCTCTGTGTGTGTAGGGAGAGGAATGTTTGAACAAACTGCCCACATCCCAAGTTCCCTCCTGCCAGCCCTCTCCAACCAGGCAGGAGACTGTGCTAAATCCAGCCGCATCCCTATGAGCGAACCCAGGGGAGCCCCAGCCAGAGACACTGACAAGGAGCCACCAAGAAACAGAGACACCAGGGACAGGGCCACAAAGAGGCACACAGAGTGCGGCGGAGACAAAGAGAGGAGATAAAGGATGGGTGTTTAGATCTAGATAAAGAAGACACAGAGTAAAAGAAGAGAATAGAAACGAGAAGAAAGAGGGGAGGAGCAAAGGGAATTCGCGAAAAGGAAAATTAGAAGAACGGAAAATAGGAAGAAGACCAAGAAATCTGAGTTTGAGAAAAGTGAATGAGGGACAGAACGAATGGGCAGCGAAGGGGGAGAGAGGTCGAGACCTAGAAGACGAGGGCTCAGCGAGCTGGGACGCGGGCGCGGGGAACGCTAGGGTCCGCGGCGGGGTGGGGGGGTGGGGTGCGGGGAAGTGGGGCGGGGCGAGGGGCGCGGGAGTCCCGGAGGGCGGGCCCTTCTCCGGGAGCCTCGCCCCGCTGCGCGGGTCCCAGCAGCCACATTCCTTCGGGTTTCCCACACGCTGGCCATCAAAGAGTACCCAAAGCCCAGCTTTTCCCGCGCCCCTCCCCCGCCAGGGCTGGAGAAGCTATTTTTCACCCCCTCCTGGTCTTTAATCTGTTGTGGGGAAAGAAAGCGGCTTTTGTTGGGCG
>PITA01012913.1:0-59713 GCA_004023965.1 Spilogale gracilis
ACTAGGGTAATCTAGGGAGGGAAACGAAACAACAGAGACTTTGAACACAGAAACAAACTGAGGGACTTGGAGGGAGGGGGGTGGAGGGATGGGAGAGCCTGGTGGTGGGTACTGGGGACACCTAAAGCGGGGAGCACTGGGTGTGGGGAATGGGGAATGAATCTTGAAACACTGGAAAAAAAATTTAGTAACAATAAAATAAATAAATAAATAAATAAATAAATAAAAGAAAAAAAAAAAGCGAAATGTGGTCTGCCCATTGAGCCGAATATACTTAGCAACATCAAGGAAAGAAGGACTGACCCACTACAACACGGATGAACCTTGAAAACATCACGCTAAGAAGCCAGTCACAAAACAGCACATAATGTATAGTCTCACTCACCTGGAATGCCCAAAACAAGCAAATCTAGAGAGATAGAGTAAGTGTGTGATTTTAGGTGGTTGGAGAAAAGAGGAAATGGGGAGTAAATGCTGAAGGGGCAGGGGGCTTCTGTTTGAGGTGACAAAAACATTCTCAAATTGATTGTGGCGATGGTTTTACAACTCTGTGAATACACTAAAACCACTAAATGGAGTACTTTAAGTGAGAAAATGGTACAGCATATGAATTGTATCTCAATAAAGTTGTTTAAAAAAGTAAAAAAAAAAAAAGAACTGGAGGGAAATGTTCAACAGTGGCTTTATTTTGTAAGGCTTCCTCTTTTCTGTTGGTTTTGGGTTGTTTTCGGAGTGCATGTGTGTTGTTTCCAGGCCTTGGTGCAAACTGGAGACTAGCAAATATTTATTGATTGAATGGATGGACAGATGACAAAAGGATGGCTAGATGGATGGATGAATGGTGGCCACTGGCTTCCAAATTGGCCCCCAAAGAGCCTCATCTCCTGGGATTTATTCTGCTCTGCTGCCTCCTCCAACACTAAACAAGGGTTGACTCTGACTCACAGAATTCTGTGGAAGGGGCGATGGCTGATGTGTGAGACTAGGATGTAAAAGGCATTGCAGCTTCTGCATTGGGCCCTTGGGCTGTTCTCTTAGGAGGAAGCCAGCCACTATGCTGGGAGGACACTCAAAGAGCTCTCTAGAAAGGCTCTGGATGAGTGGATGAACAGATGGATGGACGAATGGATACATGGATGAATGGATGGATGGATGGATAGACGGACAGACGAATGGATGGATGACTGGGTGGATGGACGGATGGATGGATGACTGGGTGGATGGATGTAAAGAAGGAAAAAAAGTAGGAAGAGGGATGGAATTTTCAATTTGGGTCTTTCCTAGAGCTTTCTTTTCTCTTTAACTCACCCGAAAGTAAAGGAGACACAACTACGCCAACATGACTCTCTTCAAAACTCTCCACCTCGGGGCGCCTGGGTGGCTCAGTTGGTTGGGTGACTGCCTTCGGCTCGGGTCATGATTCCGGAGACCCGGGATCGAGCCCCACATCGGGCTCCCTGCTCAGCGGGAAGCCTGCTTCTCCCTCTCTCACTCCCCCTGCTTGTATTCCCTCTCTGGCTGTGTTTCTCTCTATCAAATAAATAAAATCTTTAAAAAAAAACAAAACAAAACAAAAAACTCTCCACCTCAGCATGGTTTCAGGCCAGCAAACATCCCTGCATGGAAGATGCCGGGTCACTCCGCTTCCTACCACATTTCCTCTCCCTCGCCCAAAGTAGCAGCAAGTGGAAACAACTGGGATCTCTTCCATTATTTCAGAAAACATGTGCAGAGGAGTGGTATGTCTGCTTCAGGCCTGGGCTCCAGGTCCCAAGACAGGGTTTCTAAGACAGATCAGACTTGGAACAAACTACCAAGGAAGGAAGATAAGGTCAGATGGGGTCACTGAAAGGGCGATGATCAGCAGTGTAGACACATCTGGTTCAAAGCTCCTTGCTTGGACAACTCAGCCCCTCTGTGCTCCCACTCTTCTTCTGTAAAATAGAGCCAGTGACTCTTCAACACCAGTATTAACCAAAGCTTCCCATTGGACCTGGGACCTAGGAATTACCTTCCTTCTTCCCCCTACTCAGCTCTCTGCTTGTTGTCCCCTGGCCTGTGACGGCGTACGGCACGGTCCTCTGCTTAAGCTCTGGCTTCGGATGACCTGGCCTGGACTCCAGGCTCAGCTCTTTCACTGTGTGGCCTTGGGCAAGACACTTAACCTCTCTCTGTCACAGCCTCTTCACCTGTAAACTGGGAATAGCAGTAGCTGCCTTATACATTTGTTGTGAGGATTCAAAAAGGTAATCTTATAAATCACCGGCCCCAAATCTGCACCCCATGAGTGCTGGCAGTCTTAACAGAGAGCAGCACCAAATCACTCCTGTCCCGTGAAGCTATCTGAATGCGGCCCATCCACCGGGCCTCCCCAGTGGGCTTGGTAATCCTATTCTTTATCCTAATGGGATAGTGATGGCTCTACCCCCACGGCTTTAGCATCAACCTCTGAAATCCCACCGCATCCCTGGATAAGCCCACCTTTCCTCCCAGAAAACGCTCTCACCTTCCCTGTTCTCCCTGGAAACATACTGCGTCAACCGGCATGGGGGCATAGGACAGAGGAGGGTGGGGCGTGCCTACACTTAGAGCTGGGCCCACCAGGGGAACGATCGGAGGAAGCATAGGAGCTCAATAAATACTTTGAAAAACACTGTCCTCTCTGGGTGCACCTGGGTGGCTCAGTTGGTTAAGCATCTGACTCTTGGTTTTGCCTCAAGTCATGGTCTCAGGTCATGGTCTCTGGGTTATAAGGGTGAGCCCAGCATCAGGCTTCAAGCTTAGTGCAGAGTCGGCTTGAGATTCTCTGCCTCTCCCTCTCCCCCTCCCGCTGCTCATGCTTTCTCTCTCTAAAATAAATTAAAAAAAACAAAATCTTTAAAACAAAACCAAAAAAACCACTGTCCTCCTTTTTTATATAACCATCATTATTTTTTTTTAAGATTTTATTTATTTATTTATTTGACAGAGAGAAGAACAGCCAGAGAGGGAACACAAGCAGGGGGAGTGAGGGAGGGAGAGAGAAGCAGGCCTCCCACAAGCAGGGAGCCCAACGGGGACTCAGTCCCAGGACTCTGGGATCATGACCTGAGCTGAAGGCAGACACTCAACAACCGAGCCCCCCAGGCGCCCCCATAACCATTATTTTTAAAAATAAAAAATAACAGTAACTATTTTTTTTAATGACTACAATGTGTCAGGCATTTTCTACATGTTATTTTATTTAATCGTTGTTGCATATTTTATTTAATGCCTCAGAACAGAGTTTAGTGCCCCTTTAGGGATGTCTGCAAATATTGCGAAGACAGGCCTGGTTTTGACAATGCTAAGGAGACACGTCAGGAGGAGTGGTCTCCGTTTGTGAGCTCTGCCAGAGGGCATGCAGAAAGTCCTTCACTAAAGCTGAGTGAAAGTGCTGACTGCTTGCTAGGCTCTGGATGTGGAGAAGCTGTGAAGAGACGTGAACTGCTTTGTGAATGTCCAAATCACCTACCACCTGGTATCAAGAAAGGACCAGAGAAGACAGAAGAGGAAAAGAAAGAGGATGGGAAAGGAAGAGAAAGAGGAGGGGTACAGGGTGTGGGGCACCCCGGAGGCTTCTCTGTCCCCTCCTGCTCCGGGGGGGGGGGGGGGGGGGGACTGGGAGTCAACCTAGGTTGACTAGGGTCAGCCTCCATGCATGGTCTCTAAGGGCCAAAGCCCGCAGCCTGCCCGGTCTTGCCTTGACCTTTCTTCTGGAATCACCCGGGGCCGACAGAAGCAGCTCCCCTGGGGGAGGGTTGCGCTGGGGACCCAGAGCAGGCAAGCTGGCTGGTTAGCACCCGCACACCAGCTGGGCCTCTGGCGGAGCTGGAACTGTCCTCGTCCCAGTCATGGAGCCCTGTTGGCCCAGGCACCGGGGGTAGTCATCCCTCACAACCGGAAGCCTCCAGCTGACTCTCCTCAAGACAAAATGCCAAGCCACTGCTCCTTTCATCTCAGTCCAGAGGCCTCTCCCTCGTCCCTGTAATCATGCCTGTGGGCGGTCCTCGGGGAACCTCCCCGCTCTCCTCCCGCTCCCAAAACCCAGGGCTCAGACTGACTCAGCCACAGAGAACGGCATGATCAAGGTCAAAGGAAAGAAGAAACGGTCCCTCCTCGCCTGTGCCCATGCCCATCTTTTGGTTCCCTGGTTTCCCCTCGATCTGGGCTCAGGTTCCCCCAGAGTTACTCTGAGGCATTACTTCTTGATTTTTCTTTTTTTTAAGAGGTTAACCATGGACAGGGAACAAGAAACCCCCTCACTGAAGAGAGAGTCCCAGGGACCTGGAAAAGGGGGAAAGAAGTCAGAGTCCTGGGGGAGGGGAGGAACAGGCCTAGCTCCAGGGGGAGGCGCATGGAGGGACCAGGCTGGGTTGGGGCCATGGATGCAGCGAGGTCGCAGGAGCCGATCCCCGGGACAACACAGCGCTCACTGTTACCGGAGCTCCCAGGGTGCCAGGTGCCGTTCTAAGGACACCGTCTCAGTACCGCCACAGCCCCACGGGTCAGCTGCTGCCCTCGTCCCACAGCACAGCGGAGACATTGAAGCATAGGGGGCAAGCGACCCACCCAAGGTCACCCCACTGACAAGTGGCAGAACCAGGATTTGAACCCACAATGTCTAGCTCCTGATTCCATATCTCCCTGTCCACAGTGTGGCCAGAGGGGCTTCCCCAAAGCCTGTGTCCTACTCGAAACCCCAAGACTGGGTGCCTGGGTGGCTCAGTGGGTTAAAGCCTCTGCCTTCAGCTCAGCTCATGATCTCAGGGTCCTGGGATCAAGGCCTGCATCGGGCTCTCTGCTCAGCAGGAAGCCTGCTTCTCCCTCTCTCTCTGCCTGCCTCTCTGCCTTCTTGTGATCTCTGTCAAATAAATAAATAAAAATATTTTTAAAAAAATATCTTTACATGGGGCACCTGGGTGGCTCAGTTGATTAAGCGACTGCCTTTGGCTCAGGTCATGATCCCGGAGACCCGGGATCGAGCCCCACATCGGGCTCCCTGCTCAGCGGGAAGCCTGCTTCTCCCTCTCTCACTCCCCCTGCTTGTGTTCCCTCTCTGGCTGTGTTTCTCTCTGTCAAATAAATAAAATCTTTTAAAAAAAAAAAAATATATATATATATATCTTTACCAAAAAAAAAAAAAAAAAGAAACCCCAAGACTTTGGGTAGTTCCTTAAAAAAGTTGAACGTAATCACCAGGTGATCTAGAAATTCCACTCCAAGGTATACACCCCAAAGAACTGAAAGCAGGGACTCAGAGAGATACCTATGTGTGTCATTCTCACATTATTCACAACAGCCGGGGTGTGCAAGCAAGCCAAGGGTCTCCTGATGGCTGAGTAAGCACAACATGGTCTCAACATAGAAAGAGATCAATCATAAAAAAGGATGGAAGTTCTGCCCCGTGCTCCAACATGGAGGAACCTTGAGGACACTACACTCATTGAAATAAACCAGTCCCCAAAAGACCAATACTGTAGGATTCCACAAAGAAGAGTCACAGAGGGTGGTCACATGGGTCAAGACAGAAAGGAGAGGGGCGGCTGCGGGGGCTGGCGGGGAGTTGTGTTTGACGAGGACAGACTTTCAATCTGGAAAGATGAGAAGGTTCTGGAGGCGGAGGGTGGCCTTCGTTCCACGGAACGGTACACTTAATTGTTAAAGCTGGTTCATTCTGTGTCACGCATATCTTACCACAATGAAACAAACCAGGACCAACACTGCGCTGGGCACACCCCAACAGTTACTGGTGGTGCTGATTCGCCAAACTGATCAGAGCGGCTGGGGAGGCTCCAGAGTTAGGTGATGCTCCTTGTAGCCTGAGCTTGAGGGCTGTGCCTGCTGCAGGGGGGAAGCCAGAGACTGCTGGGACAGGCGGAGGTGGGGAATGGACCCGGGTAGCTGTGACCGGCCTCCCTCAGCAGGGGCTGGGGGCAGAGGGGTGCGCCCTGGGTGGCTCAGACCCGCTGCAGGCTCTGCCCAGCAACAGGCAAGGCACTAAGCCCTCGCTGTGTACCAGGCTCTCAGCTTGACAGGATACATGCAGCACCGCATGTATTTCTGCATCCTTTGGGAGCATTCTTCTTTATGCCCATTGCATGGATGGGGAAACTGATGTCCAAGAAGAAAAGCAACCTGGCCACGCACACCAGCTGACCAGCAGCAGAGCCAGGCCTGGAACCCACATTTCTCAATGCACATCCTCTTCCCAGGCCAGAGCTCCTCGGCCCGCAGCCGGCACTCATGGTTGAGGTGCCCAGGGCTAGGCTGGGGCTTCTACCCAGAGCCGGGGTCCTCATCTCCCTGCGCATCCTGAGAGGTCTGGCTGTCTGGGGAGTTCCGGAGTGGTGAACTTGGGCCACGTCCTCCATGGAAGTTTCTGGAAACAGATTCAGTCCCGAGGGAGCCCAAAAGGAGGGTGGGCAGCCACTTGTGGGGGGGGAGGCAGTGTTTTCAGTCTGGCTGAGGGAGAGCTCAGGGAGCTCACTCACCGGCCTCCTCCTCTGCTCTCAGGGACTCAGAGGAGGCCTGGGGAGGAGGGAATGGAAGTCCAGGTGGAGAAGGGCCCTTGGCCTGCGGGCGAGCCCTCCCAGGAAAGACTCAGATGCCTCCTCGCCGCCTCCTCGGCCACTCCCGGGATGCTGCCACCAGCCTCCGCCCCGGGGAAAGAGGAAGTGGTCAGAAGCAGCAAGAGAGAACCTTCAAAGAGGACGTGTCCCAACTCCTACGCCCCCCTCCCCTCACAGGAAAAGGGGCCACCAGGCCACCGCCACTGAGCTGGCCCTGTATTTCTGGGAACCTCCCACCCAAGGAAGTTGGGGGAAGCCAGAACCTGCTTTAACCCCACAGTGACCTCCTAAAAACACTAGAATTCTGAGGGCCTCCAGGCCTCCAGCCTTGGGGATCCCCGAGGTCCAGGGGACAGTAGGAGCCCCCAGGCTAGCGGCCAGCTCAGAGCTTGTGAGAAATGGAGGAGCGGGGCTTTGCAATGAAGAACGTGCGTCTGGATTTGTGGGTTCCAATCCTGCCTCTGCTGTTCCTTAGCTATGCAGTCAGGGCCAGCTTGCTCACCTCCTCTGGGCCCTCGCGTCCTCCCCTGGAACACGGAGACAACCAAGTCCTTGCCTCTAAAGACTGGTGAGGGCTCAGTGAGGCGCGAGATGTCCAGGCTAAAGGCAATGCCTCCTGGGCAGATGAGTTTGAAAAATGACAGTTACTCTGATGTCAGGGGGATCGCGGAGGTCCTGGGGCCCTCAGTGGGCCGGCAGCAGGTGCGCCTGGGCCCAGCGGACATCCAGAGAAAACCAGCCATGCAGCTACCGCTAAGAGAAACAGAACCAGAAAAACCCTAAGGACAAAGTGGGTTTGATGATGAGTTGGTCCCCATCCCTTCAGAGGTCCACTCTGAACTCTCTTCAAGATAGTCTCATCCTCACACACCTCCAGGGAAGGAGGTACCCCCCAAAAAGCACAGCATGGAGTTTTGGGGACACTATCTCAGGGGCTGAGCCAGAACTCCGCTGCCTTCCCCATGGGCACATGTTATTTTATCTACCTGCTGCCACCACTGTCTCGTTAGCTCTGAGGGACAGCCGTGGCCACTCTGGGCTTACAGCACGCTGGCTGTTCACTGAACTCGCGTCATCGAGAAGCAGCCAGCAGGACTGGGACCTGAGCAGGCGAGAGGCGTCCTAGGGTGGGAGCCTGAGGGCGAGTGCCTCCTGAATCTTTTCCTTTCAGGGAGTCCCCTGGGCCGCTCACTCACCTCACCCCCTCCAGACCCTTCGACTACTTAGGTGAGAATATCCACAGGAAAAAAAATTGTTTTCCATTGTAAATGCCGGATGACATATCAGAACATAAATGTATGTTTTAAAATGTAGCAAAGTCCAACTGACCTGCAAATACTCTAATCTTTGGCCTGATAACAATATCGCTCTATTACTTTATTATTTTTTTAATTAAAAAAACCACTTTGTTTAAGATTTAAGATGATGAGGGGCGCCTGGGGGCTCAGTTGGTTACGCGACTGCCTTTGGCTCAGGTCATGATCCTGGAGACCCAGGATCGAGTCCCACATCGGGCTCCCTGCTCGGCGGGTAGCCTGCTTCTCCCTCTCTCACTCCCCCTGCTTGTGTTCCCTCTCTCGCTGTGTTTCTCTCTGTCAAATAAATAAAATCTCAAAAAAAAAAAAAAGCAGTCTAGATGGCCACAGGGAACAGGCTCTTTGGCTGAGTTGGCTCTTAGTCTCCCAAATAAACACCCAAAGCAGTTGGGCGTGAACATGTAAATCAAACCCATGGTTTGGGTGCCCAGCACTGACTTGTGTTTCCTGCCTGGAGAGCCCCCTGTAAAGTCAACGGCAGGAAGGCACCTGGGCTGAGCTTCAGTGAGCACCCAGCGCCTGGAAGTCAGCCCCACCCTTCCCTTCCCACCCTGAGCCCTCTCCTGCCATATCAACCCTCAGAACTTGGGGGTCACCCGCAGGAGGGAAGGAGCCAGGCTGGAAGCTGGGTCATCGGGAATGTCTCAGTTTCCATCTCAGCTCGAAGAGTGTCTCACTTTACTTGTCTGACTCCAGACAAGTTGCTGAGATTCTCTGGTCCTCAGTTTTCCCAATCTGTAAAATGGGTCCACTGAAACCTGCCTGACTCACCGGATGGTGATGAGGAGCAGATGTGGGAAAGGATGTGAAAGTAACTGGTTTTCCTTCCTTCTGTTTTGGGTTTCCCAACAGGTCTACAGCTGGGGAGTAGGGAAACCCAGGCTGGGTTTTTCTGACCACAAGCTTTCCCAGAAATAGTCTTCTTCAAAGTTATTATTTTTTTATCTAAACAAGTTATAATGGACATGATACAAAATTCTAAAGGTCTGTGGCGCCTGGGTGGCTTAGGCATTAAGTGTCTGCCTTTGGCTCACGTCATGATCCCAGGGTCCTGGGATCAAGCCCCGAATCAGGCTCTCTGCTCAGCAGGAAACCTGCTTCTCAGTCACCCACTCCCTCTGCTTGTGTTCCCTCTCTTCCTGTAGCTCTGTCAAATAAATAAAATTAAAAAAAAATTCTAAAGGTCTAAAAGGGTAAGTGTGAGAAGCAAGTCTCTTTCCCACTCCTGACACACACCCCCAAGTCCCTGCCCCAGGGGCAGGTTTTTTTTTTTTTTTACCTCTTTCTTTTGTCTTCTCTCTGGGTGTTTTGTGTATTTCCACCTCTGCACCTTACTTGAAAAAAACAAACAAAAAACTGAAACGTTGCTAATGTTTCCTGAAGCTTCCCCCCTTCAGTGCATAAGAAGCATTCTCATTTTTTTATTTGTGCCTACTTTTCACTTTGAAAGTTGCAATATTATAAAAAAGTTGCAAGAAGAGGAATGTAAACAACCACATTTTAAAACTTGGATTCACCAATTATTAATACATGCCACCTTTGCTCTGTTTCTCATTTTTTCCCGAATTTTCCAAGAGCCCAGAGTTGGTTCAGTAACTATCTACTAAGGACATTCTCCCACATAACAAGAATACAGTGATCACAAGCAGGAAGGTCAACATTGATATGATGTTATTATCTAAGATATGGCCCGTAGTCAAATTTCCCCAGGTGTCTACAATGTCGTCTTTAAAAATCCAGGTATTGCTCAGTGCATTTAACTGCCATGTCTGTTTAATCTCATTCAATTTCTCAGCCTATTTTGTCTTTTACCACATCAACATTTTTGAAAGTCTAGGACAGTTTTGCAAAATGTCCCTCAGTCTGGATTTTTCTGATAGCTTCCTCACAATACACTTAGTTTAAGCATTTTTTTCCCCAGGACTGTAGCACAGGTGAGTTACACCTGGTTATTGTTAATGGCACATGGTATCCCAGCCCATTACAATTTATGTAACTTGTCCTCTACCGACAGAGGGAAACATGGTTTCCAATCGTGTTTCATAAACAATGCTGCAGTGAATATTCCAAAACTCGTCATTTTGAAACAGTCCAGTGTGTGTAGAATAAATTCCTGCTGGTGGAATCCCTCTACCTACATAAACTGCCCTTTGTAGAGGATACACTTGTTAATACTCCCACTAATACTGTGTGAAGACACTTATCCGGAAGACTATCTTATTTTTTAACCTGCATCTCGCTGTGCCCCGGCTAGTAAGGTCACACATCTTCGTCAAGCCTCTGAGTGAGACGATTTCCTTATATTTCCTTACATTTTCCCCTGGGATTGGCAAGAAATCCTACTTTCCAAAGACAAAGTCCCGAGTGCTTCAGAGGAGCACAATTTTTTTTTAAAAGATTTTATCTATTTGAGAGAGAGAGCACAGGAGCAGGAAAAGGGGCAGAGAGAGAGAGGGAGAAGCAGACTCCTGCTGAGTGGGGAGACTGCACTGGGGCTTGACCCCAAGACCCAGAGATAATGACCTGAGCTGAACTCAGAGATTTAACCATCTGAGCCACCCAGGCGCCCCTGGGGCACAGTTCCCGCTCTTGGTTACAAAACTCATCCATATGCCCTGTAAGGTTTGATTCAAAAGGGAGGAGGGATTTGTTAAGCAAGAAAGACGTGTTAACCCTTCAACAGACGAATGGATAAAGAAAATATGGTCCATACAAACAATGGAATATTACGCCTCCATCGGAAAGGATAAATACCCAACTTTTGTAGTAAATGGACTGGGTTGTAGGAGATTATGCTGAGTGAAATGAGCCAAGCAGAGAAAGTCAAGTATCATACGGTTTCACTTGTGGAGCATAAGGAGTAACATGGAGGACAGGGGAAAAGGAAAGGAAATGCGAACTGGGGTAAATCAGAGGGGGATGAAACATGAGAGACTTTGGACTCAGAAACAAACTGAGGGTCTGGGGGGGTGGGGTAGGGGGATGGGAGAGCCTGGTGGTGGGTACTGAGGGCACATATTGCATGGAGCACTGGGTGTGGGGCATAAACAATGAATCTTAGAACACTGAAAAAATAAAATAAAATAAAATAAAAAGGTGTGTTAAGTACCTTGCTAGTTTCTTGATGGAAATTATCAAGCCTGCCAAGTGTGAATGATTAATTTGCCCATTTGACAGATAAGGAAACTGAGGTTCAGGGAGGTTAACAACCAGTTGACTCATCCCACTGAGAACCGACTCAGGCCTGAGAGCCATCACAGAATCGTTTATGGTCTTATTTTCTGTCCCGCTACCCCGGGTGTGCGTGGTTGGGAGAGACAGAAACAAATGCTACAGATTCACTCTAAATCTAAAAATTGTTGACGCCCAGCCACCGTTCGGTTAGAGTGAATCACCTCGGCGACCGCCAGCGGGTTCTCATGTCCCTTGAAAACTACTTTCCGCAAGGTGCACCGCTCTTACGGACTCCTCCGGCCTCTGAGGACTACATTTCCCAGAACAGAGTGCGCCCAAGCCCGCCTGCTCACTTCCGCCTTCGGTCGGCGCTTTTCCTGAGGCTTGTGGGATCTGCGGAGTGGGACCCCGACGCAAGGAGCAGCTTGGGGCTGTCATCCCCAAGTGACCGAAAGGCATCTGCTGGGAAGAGATGCCACACTTACAAGCCAAGAGACGCAGGGGAGGCTCGAAAGCACGTTCCGCGTCCCTTTAGCCAGCAGGTTGGCTTCGTTAGGGACGGCATCGCGCCCGGGGAGCTGTCGGTTGAGACTCTCTGACCCACTTTAGGGTTAGAGGTTCTTTTAGGATCCTGGCATTCACTTACAGTTGAGTTTTCTAAGGGCCGTGAGATCCCGTCCTTTATTCTAAGACGTCGTATTGCCTCCTTGAGACACCCGCTCCCTTCCAAGCAGTAAAGAAAAATAGAACGGAAGGAAGCACGTTTTAATGTGCGATCTTCTTCCTTCCTGCTGTGGCCCCCTCTAGCGAGTTAGGCTCGCTGTAGCAAGGGCAATCTTTGAAAGTTAAATCACTCAGTTGCTTCATATTCCGTGGCTCCCCTTTGCTCTGGGGATCCGATTCAGACTCCATGTCATGACCTAGGAAAGCTGACCTGTTCAATTTCACCTTATTCTACTCATCACCCATAAATCCCCTTCAGCCTGGGTCCGGGGATGCGCCTTGCCTCTGCCTGGACCATGTGACATTCTACTCCCTCATGGCTTATAGCTTTTCATTCCCTGTCATTCAGAGCCCGACCAGGAAACAGAAAGCACTTGGGTTCTTTTAACTGAGAGACTGTAAAGGAGAGTCATTTAGAAAGGGATCATGAGTTGCTAGAAACCCAGAGCACCCCCAGGGCTAGAGGAACAAAGGAAGCAGCTGACTATGAATATTTAGAAGGTGGGAGGAGGCTAATGGTGAGCTCTGGGCCTCTGAGGGGCTGGCCAGCTTAAACACCACCTCCCAAGGGAGAAGGTCCTGATCCTGGTAATCCCCTGCAGAGCACCCCATCTTTCCCGTCAGAACACTGTCCAAAGACGGTGATGTGGTGCTTGCGTGTTATGGTCTTTATCTGACCTCACCTTCTCCACCGGGACCCCAAGAGCTGGGATTAGGCACACCGCAACCACTGGGTTAACAGAATCATTTCTCAGGGACAGTGCGCTGGGATTTCCTGCGCCGCTCCACCGGGACTCTGCCATTTATCTAAACTCTCCTTGAGGGCGAATGGGTGACTCAGTTAAGGGTCTGCCTTCCGCTCCAGTCATGATCCCAGGGTCCTGGGATCAAGCCCCTCGTCGGGTTCTCTCTCCGTGAGGAGTCTGCTTCTTCCTCTACCTCTGTGCCTCCCCCAACTCGGGCTCTCCCTATTGATTAAATAACGTCTTAAAAAAAAAAAAAAGAAAGAAAAGAAAGAAAGAAAAACAACCCCAAATTCTCCTTGATCTTGAACCTGCTCTTTGCCCGGGACTTTGCTGGAATAGAGCGACCCAGAAGGGCCAAGAGAGACTCCTAAGCCACCAGGGGCCCCCAAGTCTGCTTCCTCTTGTTGTGAGCTGCAGTCACAGCTCAGAGAACCAGCCTCTGAGTCCCTGAGAGTAGGTCACTGGCTTAGTGTGTGGCTGGATCACAGCCAGGGCTGAGGGGCCTGGTTCATGGGAAAAGGGGGCTGCCCTTAGGGGAACCTATCTTGCTCTATGAAGCAGAGAGGATACATGGATCAGAACCCTTTTCAAACTTGCTTAAGCAAAATGGAGAATTTATTGTCTTGCTTATTTGGGAACTACCTTCAGGTCAGGCTGGATCCAGGGACTCAACATACCTTCATCAGGACTGTCTTACTCACCAACCCAGTGACAAGGCAGTAGGGTGCAGCGACCGCTCTTTACTTGACTCACAGGCCCCTGAAGGCAGGGCAGGGTTGTGACTGATTGATTGCCACACTGAATCAGGTCCCAAGAGAGAAGCATTCATGTTAACCAGTGAGATAAACAGTGAACCTTACTATCTG
Source organism: Spilogale gracilis (assembly GCA_004023965.1). Lineage (NCBI taxonomy): Eukaryota > Metazoa > Chordata > Mammalia > Carnivora > Mephitidae > Spilogale > Spilogale gracilis. Next base: position 13,416 of record PITA01012913.1, read on the forward strand.
CCATGCACTGTTCTAAACACTCCTCCTTGTTAATTCATCAAATCCCTCTAATAACTGCACAAAGTAGGCATTGTTTTTCATCATTCCCATTTTACAGATGAAGAAGCTGAGGCACAGGGCGCCTCAGGTCAGAGTTAGTTGAGGGGCAGAGCCCACATGTGGCCCCAGACAGTCTGGCTCCAAGTCCAACACTATCACTTCCTCAGGTCGCCTCTCCCTCTCAGACAGCGACGAGAGGTGGCCTCGACAGGGGCGGCCCCAGAAGGGGCCCCAGATCAGTACAGAGAGCAGCTGGGAACTGAGGCGGCCCAGCCTGCAGTGCCTCCGCCGCCACTGGAGAATGCTGGGACTCAGGGGACTTCCCACTTGCTGAGGACATTCCCAGGCTCCACCCCACGGGCGGGAGTCCTGAACTGAAGAGCCAGATGCCTGCTTCGCCACCGCCATGAGCTGGCTGTGTGACTTGGGGCTAGTCACTGCCCCTCTCTGGGCCTGTTTCTCCCTCTTGCAAATGAGCAAGTTGGGCCTGACTCCCCAACACTGAGGGTTCTCTCTGGGGAAAAGTTGGGGATGAACTGCTCCAACTTGTGGTTGGCCACAAACTGCTCCGTCCCCAGGTGCTGGGAGAACAAGGTGTCCCCTGCCCCCAGCACATCAGTGGCTCTGAGCCCCCGGAGGAACCTGGCCCAACTGTGAACCCTGCTTCCTCCCCACTGCTACCCTTCCCCGGGCCCACATCACTCGCCATGGCTGGGCCGGCCCCGACCAGGCCAGGCCGCTGCCCTCCCGCTGCACCTTCTCTATCTGGTGCCTTCGCCTCCTGCAGGCATCACACACCCGTGGGGCAATAGGTTTTGCAGGGTTTCTGGATTTAGCAAAGAAAAATGCCACCTTTGACACATAATTAGACTAAAAAAGGTATGAGTTGCTTTTCTGAAATTCAAATGTCACTGGGATACCCGCATTTTTGTCTGGCAACCCTTCACCCAGGGGACATCTGTCACATCTGGAAACATTTTTGGTTGCCCAAACTGGGGGGTTCCATTGGTGTCTCATGGATTGAGGATTGAGGCCAGGGACGCTGTTCAAAACCCTACTATGCATGGCAGGTTCCACCATGAAAAATAATCCTACCCAAATGTCAGCAGTGCCGAGGCTAAGAAATTCTAGATGCTCCCCAAAGCTCCCCACATCCTTAACTGTGATCTCAGGGACATGTACAGAGGCAGCTGTGGTCCCCCCGACACAGGTTAAATGGCTTGTTCAAGGTCATGTAGCCCGCAAGCAGCAAAGTGGGCTCCTCCACTTGTCTGTGCCTTCTCCTCTCTAATAGACTCATCTGTTCTTCTAGACAGGGAATCCAGGAAATAGAGGGGGAGTGGAGGCAAGCAGAGCCTTATAGGGTCCCTTGACCCCCTGGGAATGGCACTGGGGTTTATGGGCAGGGGGACGAATCCCAGGGAGGAAGGAACCCAGGTGCTGCCACCAGAGGGCAGCAGAGGCTTGGAAATGAGTCCACATGTCCCGGTGTTCTGGGGTTCTGCTGGACGACTCCTGGGTCCCCCTCCAGAGATCCCACCCAGGGGGCCGCCAGGCTCACGGGGCACCGGTATTTTTTGAGCAGCTCCCAGGTGATTTGCATGTGCAGGCAGGAGTGAGAGGCATCCGTCTAAGGCCTTGGTTTTCATCCCTGGTAGCTCATTAGAATCACCTGGGAGTCTTGAAAAATACCACGGCAGATACCATGTCAGTGTCCACTGACGGATGAGGGATGAACAAAACGGGGTCCGTTCGGACAGCGGCAGGATGTTAAGCCACGAGAGGAAACGAAACTCTGACGTGCCTACAATGACGTCACTGTGCTAAGCGAATCAAGCCAGGCGTCCAGGATTCCACTGCGATGGGGTCTAGAGCGGGGGAGCTCCGAGAGACAGCCCGTGGCCTGGCAATGGGCTGGCGGAGGGAGGAATGGGGAGTTGGGACGGAGCAGGTGGGGCTTCGGTTTCAGAAAATGAACATTTCTGGAGGTGATATCTCCACCATGTGAATAGTGCCACTGAGCCTCACATTCGAAAATGGCTGAAATGGTCCGTTTTATGGTGTACCACAATAACAAAATGCACTAGAAACAGAAACGTCACAAATGACACAAATGTCACAAAACAGACCCACAAATGCCTAAGTCTCTACTCAGGGAAACTCCCTAAGAGGGCCTGGGGCTGGAGCCCTGGCTTGGGAGCATGTACAAGCGTCCGCGGTGAATTTCACAAGCAGGCTGTGGGCTGAGATTATGCTAAAATCCCAGCATCAGAGAGGAATAGTGGATACACCATCCCTTTATTTGTTGCCACAGTTTTAAAATCTGTTCAAAAATTCCTTGATACTCTTCCTCCAGAGGTGGGCTCTAATTTGCCCCCCCCCCCCCCAGCGTGGGCTGATCTCAGTGGCTTGCTGGTAATAAACAGGAGAACAGCAGAAGGGACGCTGGGGGGCATCCGAGACCCTGCTGGTAAAGGTCACCATAGTTCTGGCTTTGGTCTGTCTCTGATCGCTCCCCCGAGGAACAGTCATGTCATGAGAACATTCAAGTAGCTTTCTGGAGAAACAATGGAGGAGAAACTGAGGCCTTCTGCCAACCGTGGCATGGCGTGCCATCACAGAAGTGGGTCCTCTAGCCCAGAAAGCCTTCAGACAAGACCAGGACCCGGGCTGCTGTCCTGGTCGCCGCCCCATGGGAACCCTGAGCCAGAACTACCCAGCTAAGCCACTCCTGAACTCCCAGCCCACGGAAACAGTGAGATGTCTACTTGTTGCTCTAAGCCACTACCTTTTGGGGTGACTCGTTATACCGCAGTAGATACTTGATACACTCATTCATGAGTCACTAAACCATCCACCCATCCTTTTTCACAGCCACCTTCATCCACCCATCGACTCATCTACCTCTACATTCATGTATATATCGGTCGAGCCACTAATCCGTCTTCCCGTCTGCTCCTTTTTTCATTCACTTATTCACGCCCTAACCTCCGGCCTGTTCCTCACAGAACAAACAGACCCCAGAAAATATCTGTCGCATGAATGAGGAAGCATTTTCTGAACGTCCATTCTGCCTGGCTCGCTGAGACAGGCCAAGGGATAGGGGGCTGGTCAGGACGCTGGCCACCTCCCTCAAAGGTGGAAGTAGGTTCCCTACCCGAAGCCATTCAGCCTCTTTTTGTCCAGCTCAGAGCCACCCTCGATCCTCCCACAAATCCTCTAGGCCTGCCTGATAGAATTTGCCCTCCTCCTGGTGGGTGGGAGGGTCAGTAGAGAGGCAGAAGCAGGCTTTCTCTAAGGCCGCTGGCTGTGACTGAGGGCTATCAGCCTGGAGAAGGAAGACTGGGGACAGCAGAGCCTCTTGCCCCCGAGGGAGCTTGTGCTGCCAAGATTTGGGCTTTTCTGGAGCCCAAGTGGGACAGCCATAGAAAAGCCGGTTCCCTTCTTATGGCAGAGGCCTCGCGGTCTCCTCCCTGAGAACATTAGAGAGGCCCAGGCCCTCCCCCAACACATACCTTTTTCCAGATGAATCCCATCTCATCCCTCGGTTTTCTCATCTATAAAATGGGAATAATGAGAGTATTTGCGAGATGAGATGACATGGTGCACAGGAGGGCCACGGGTACAGAAGTGTGCCTGCTGATCTGTGAGGACAAGAGTGCAGAGGGTCAGTAAAACCCACTGCCTCCAAGCAGCAGGCAGCTGACTCAGGAGACTCGGCCTCTCCTTTCCTCCCTGCTTTGCTCCCTCACCTCCTCCTCCTCTAACACTCCTTGCCTGCTTCAACCTCAGGGCCTTTGCACTCGCTCTTCTTGCTGCCTGGAATGCTCTTCCCCCTAGATATCCCTTGGTTCCTCCCTCCCCTTCTTCAGGTCTTTGTCCAGATGTCCCCTTCTCACTGAGGCTTTCCCTGGCCACCTTTCCTCCATTCTCTCCACCCCCCTTTTTGGATTCCTTTTCTACCCATCACCTCTATCCTTCTAAGACACATGTTTCATTTCTTATTAATTCTGAGAACATAGACTCCCCGAGGAAGGGGTTTGGTCTTCAGTCACTGCAAGATCCCCACTTAGCAGAGTGACCAGCATCCAGTAGGTTTGCAAGGCAGATAGATGGATGAACAGATTGTCAAGTGAGAGGATGTTAGTGGGACTTAGCCAGCAGCCTTGAAATTATCATCAGGTTTAAGTTCCCCACATTCTAGAGAAAGTCAGAAAACTGAGGACTAGACCCCAAGGCTTATTACAAAGTGGCTGCAAAGGTCCTGCCTTCCCATATATCATCCTGGCACCAAAAGAAGATGGGGGTGGGAGAAGAAAAAGAGGGACACTCCCCTCCCCAGGTCTCCAGTTGCCCCCCACCCTGCACTCATGCCCCAGGCTAGGCCGGTATTGCCAGTCTTCATGCTGTGCCCGCCCAAATCAGGGAAACGAGAACTGGTAAGAGGCTCCAGGGTACGGGGAGATGACTGTGCCATGTCAGGAAAGTGCTGAGTTTCTGGGAGTCACAGGGACCCCAGGAAGAAAGCAGGGCCAAGACAGCTTCCTAGGATCCCACCCGAAAAGGTTGGCCCCAGGTGAGGAGACCCCGGCCCGGAAGTGATGTGAGAAACAAAGGCAGAAGTGAAGTTACTACATTTCTTTACTTCCTACAGCCCATGGACAAGTCCTTGAAACAGGCAGAGTCACATTCCTCTAGGGACTCAACTGTCTCACTGTTGGTACTTCGCTAAAGGCCAAAGGCAATCCTAGCCAGACTCCCGCGCCCTGCCCCCAGGATCCTGTAAGTCTATTTGAACATTTAAAAATTCCTTTGGAAACTTCATCTCTAACTCCCTCCGCTGAGATACGTGGGGCCATCATCCCCCAAGCATAGAGCCACCCATACACATGTGAGGGTCTCGTGACTAAGGGTTTACTAGGCAGTGACAAATGACCTTTCCCCAGCAATAGCTAGCCCTCTCTAGGTCCTGAAAACATTGCCTCCAAAATTCCTTAGAAACTGACCCGATCCCTAACCCCCTCCCAACCTGAAAGCATATAATGGGCCGCCCTCAGGACCCTGGTGCTGTTCCCTCTGCCCCTGTCCTTTCATAAAACCACCTTTGGCACCAAAGACATCTCAAGCATTCCTTCTCCGGCCTCGGCTTTGAACTCTAACACCGTCTTTCCTACATCAGAGGCAGCTGGAGGTGGGACCTGGGGGGACCCTGTCGCAGGGACCCTCACCTCCACCCCACGCAGTCATGCCAAGTGCACACTCCTGGCCCCCAGAGTGAGCACCCCGTGACCAGCGGGAGCAGCCGTGGCGAGCAAATGAGGACGCGGGCCACACCTGCCAAGTCCAGGACAGGCGTCCCTGTCCACCTTCACCCCCGCTCAGAAGTGGGAAGAAGAGGCCTGAAATGAACGAGAATCTGAAGGTGAGGCTGAAGTCAACTTGCCTGGGCACTATGGTCCTGACTACGTCTTTTAAGAATCTGGCAGGAAAGACTGGACTGAGCAACGTGGACAAAGAGAACCCCACTTCCTACGTGCGCTCCACGGAGTGGTGTGCCGGCCACCGCCAGGACAGATGGCCGCGTCTCCCTCGCTGGGTCTTGCTGGGGGCTGCAGCAGTTGGCAACGAGTTGGGGACACGCAGGGCCCCAGGAGAGCCTCGCTAAATGCTCCTCGAAGGAAAGGGCGGTGGACACAAAACAATGCAACCGGGGGAGGTCCATAAGGGCGAGCATGCGCCGCTTTGGTATGTTTCGAGGCGGGAGCCTGAGCTTTTTTATGCCTAAGTTTCTCCCAGCCTGCAAAAAAGGAGCTGTGTCTGGGCGACAGGGGTGGGCTCAGGGGAGGGTCAGCAGGAGCCCTGGGGGTCCCGGGACGCTGCCCTCTCGCGGGGCCGCGTTCCGGAGCAGAGCTGCAGGACGCTGGTCTGCTCACCCCGCTTCCCTCAACCCGGCAGAAGCCCTCCCAGCCACCGGGTCTGCAGCAGCTGCAAAGCGTGCGGAGCGAAGCAAAGCCGGGGTTTCCATGGCAACGCTGACGTCACGGGCCCGCGGCCGGCCCGCCACCGCCCACCCCCACCCGCCGGCCTGGCGCAGCCCCAGCCCCGCTCTGCCGCAGCTGGGACCGCAGGGGCGTTGGCGCCGCCACCCTGCCTTCTGACCTGTCCCGTCCGGGCCACCGCAGGCAGACAGGTGTGAGCCAGGCCCGCCAGGTCTCACCTGCCTGCCAGTTTCCCTCTGCCCCTTTGTCCTCCAATTGCTCTCCGCTGGCTGCTAGCTAAACAGACCTGACTTCCTGTTCCATTAACCAGCAGCCTCTGTTAGGGAAAATGGCATTTTAATAGGAATGCGGGAGGAGATGTGCCGCGACTCTCCCACCCCCAGCTCCACTCTGCCAGACTCCAGTCGGGCTCCCTCCCGTCCACTCCACTACAGAGGGGGCTGGTGTGTATTCGACCAACTCCCAAATTATCATATACCCCTCCCCTCCCCTACCACTCTGCCTTGCCCCTTGCCTCTCTTTCCTGCTGCTCAGGCCCCCTACTTCCTCCTCTTCCTCCCCGGTGCCAGCCCTGCCTCTGGGCCTCCCCGCCGACGCTTCCCACTGCCTGGAAGACTGTACCCGGTTCCCGGTTCCACCTGCCTTAGGGGCTGGTACTCTGGGGCTCTTCAAGGTCGGGGCTCGTTAGCTCGGTGCTGACCCCTCTTGAAGCCGCTCATTCCAGTTTCCTCCACCACAATCCTGAGAAAGGGTTTGTGGGGTTATATGTCTGGTGGCTGCCTCCTCCCCGAGGCCGCATGGGGTGGAGGTTAGCCTTTGCTTTATTTACTCCAGAGTGTGCAACGTGCCTGGCACACAGTAGGTATTCAATACATTAAAAAAAAAAAAAAAGGTCTATGCAGGGCGCCTGGGTGGCTCAGTTGGTGGAGCCACCAGCTCAGGTCATGACCTCCTGGTGGTGGGATGAGCCTAGCTTTAAGCTTCAGGCCAGGTGGGGAGTCTGCCCTGTTTCTCTCTGTCTCCCTCTCCCTATGCCCCTTCCCCTGCTCTTTCTCTCTCTCTCCAACAAAATGTTTTTAAAAAAAGCCTTACTGAGTTATAATTCACTGACCACACAATCGACCTGAGTACAGCGTACAGCTGGGGGGGGGGGGGGTTAGCCCTTACAGAGTGGTGCGGACGTCACCACAGGCACGGGAGGACATTTTCATCACTCCAAAATGAAACCCCGTGCCCCTGCCTGTCCACCCAGCCCCTCAGCCCTGAGCAGCAGGTGGCTCTGAGGTGGCCTCTCAGTCCACGCATCCAAGCAGAACCATTTTATTACAGTGTTGGGCTATTTCAGTCCTGTACCCTTGCTAATCTCCACTTCCCACCTCAGAAAATCTCCTGTGGCCATTGTTGGGGGGCCCAGCGAGGAGCCCCCCAGTGTACAGACACCCTGTGCTCTAGGCGCGGCTGAGATGCCTGTGCCGCATTCCCTGAGCCTCTTTGCCACAGGATCCGACAGCCCCTTCTCCTCCCTGGCACATCAGAAAAGAGACACAGCCTGGTGTTTTCAAGGAACAGCTTGCTGTTCCTGCCATTACTTGGAGAGGGAACACAAACAGCCAAGAGGCCTATTGCCAGGGGTTTGGGGAGTCCTTCTAGCCGGTCCTCAGCTCCCTGCTGCTGTGGTGACCACATGTGCTGTGGGGAAGCTTTCGTTTCTGGAGGTATGTCTGAAGGGCAGGTCTCAGTGCAGGCATGAGGGGATCAGGAACCACAGGGATGGCATCTCCCTGCCAAATCTGGGGTTGGCTCAGGCTAACTTTACTCAGCATTAGAGAGGGCGTGGGGAGGGGGAGGACAGCATGGAGGTTTTCAAGGCTCTATCCAAATCTGAAGAGATTACACTGAAACATAAAGCCAAGTCAGATGTCCCACTCTGTACAGCTGTGCAGGTTGTGCATGGCACAAATGTGCCACATTTAAGGGAGTTTGTGTTTTTATAATGAGAATTTTCCAGCAGATGGCAGTAGAGTCTTTTGAGGAGGTGACAAAGCTCCACCAGGATGCGACTTGGTGAGGATGGGTAAGTGCTTGGCCAGAAGTCTCCGTGGCACTGGTACTGCTCACCCTCCGAGGCCCAGACCCAACAGAGAGGAGCAGCAGCCATCTTTCCTCTAAAAACTGCTTTTTGGATGCTGTTTTTAAAATTGAGACGAAATTAATATAACACACACCACTTTAAAGAGGCATTTAGAACAATTACAGTATTGTTCGATCACCGCCTCTTTTGCCGCAAAAAATTTCATCACCCCAAAACAAAGCCCCTTTGCTATTACGCAGTTGCTTCCTAGCCTGCAGTAAACACCAGTATGCTTCCCCTCTCCGTAGGTTTGCCTATTTTGGATATTTCCTATAAATGGAACCAAACAATATGTGGTCTTTTGTGTCTGGCTTGCTTTACTGAGCATCACGTTTTCTCGATTCATCTGTGTTGGAGTTTATAGTGCATTCCTTCTCACAGGTGTACAATAGTCCTTTGTCTGGATTTACCACATTTATTACCTAGTCATGGATATTTGGGTTGTGTCCACCTGATGGCACTTATTATTTTTTAAAGATTTTTAAAATTTATTTGAGAGGAGACAGTGATAAAGAGGGAGCTCCTAAGTGGGGCAGAGGGAGGAGACCCCTCCTCCCCGTGAGTGATGGGCCCGAGGCCATGTAGCTTGATCCAGGACCCTGGGATCATGACCTGAGCCGAAGGCAGCCGCTTAATGTAATGAGCCACCCAGCTATCCCATGCCACTTTATTTTTTTATTTTATTTTTTTATTATTATTTTTTAAATATTTTATTTATTTGACAGAGAGAAACACAGCCAGAGAGGGAACACAAGCAGGGGGAGTGAGAGGGGAGAAGCAGGCTTCCCGCCGAGCAGAAAGCCCGATGCGGGGCTCGATCCGGCGTCTCCAGGATCATGACCTGAGCCGAAGGCAGTCGCTCAACCAACTGAGCCACCCAGGCGCCCCTCCCATGCCACTTTAAAAAGGGGGTGTCACATATGCAGTAAATGACACAAATCTGAAATGTGGAGCTCCAGTAGTGTTTGGGGTGTGACTGCAGATGAAGAGGTCAGGCATTTTCATTATTCCGGAAAGTTCCCTCCTACCTTCCCTGTCAATAGCACGTCCCACCCCCGCACTATCCATAACCGCCATCCTGACCTTCATAATCACAGATGCCTGGTACCTACCTGTTCATGAACTTCACGTAAACGGGATCCGATGGCAAACCCTCATGCTGTCTGGCTCCTTTCACACATGTAACGTCTGTCCAATTAATTCACGTCACTGTGGGGGCTGTAGTTGGCTCTTTTTGCCCTTTTCTGCAGAGGTCCATCATAGGACTGTCACTGTGTCTTTATCCATTCTCCTGTTGATGGGACACCTGTGCCGTCCAGCCACGTGACTGCCCTGCTTTGTTTATTCCTAGTGGATATTTGGATGGCTTCCAGTTTGGGGACCATTACGAAGAATACTCCTGTAAGTGTTCTCGTTCGTGTCTCTTGGTGAACGTGAGCACTCTTCGCTCGAGGGCGTATGCTCAGGGGCAGAGCTGTGGGGTCGCAGGCTGGGCAAGCGCTTAGCTTTAGCTGACACACTTTCCAGAGTGGTCCAACCAATTTCTGTGCCTACCAGCCACGTAGGAGAGCTCCTGCCAGCCGTCACCTCCAGCTCTGAACAGGGAGCAAGTGGGTTCTGGGCAGACGTTCCTGGTGACCGAGGTGGCCTCGGAGCTCTCTACCCCCACTTGGAGGGAGACAGTCGGGGCACTCACATGCTAGCCCAGCTTGTCCTTGAGAACGGAGGCCAGGCACAGGTGCTAATTCTAGACCCTTCGAAGCCTGCTTTGGGGAATCAGCTGAGAGACCGAGTATCATCCTTGACCCCTTACTGGCCTTCCCTCTATGCCCATCACCACGTTTTGCGGTTCTACTCCTAAGCTCCTCTTGAATCTGTTTCTCGACGTGGTCCCTGCCCTGGTCCCGGCCCCATCCATTCACCAGCCAGTGGTGCTGAGATCTCCCCCCAGTGCCCAGCTCCCCGTGCGACTTTGACTAAGAGATCCAGCCTCTCTTGGCCTCCACTTCCCCATCGGACAAGAGGGGTCATATCGGTACCTGCCTCAAGGGCTTGTCAAGAGGAGTAAACGAGTTCAAACCTACAAAACCCTCGTTACGGAGCCCAGGACACAGTAGGTGCTACGTAAGTGTTTTGTTAGAAATCTCCCTGTCATTCAGAGCCCTCAGGATGAACCCCAGACTGGGGACTATGATCAACGGAACATGGGCCCTTCCCACCCCCCTCTTTGCCCTCCAGTGGGTCGAATCCTGAAGACATATTCATCTGGGACATGTGACTATGACCTTATTTGGGGAAAGAGTCTTTGCAGATGTGATCACGTCGAGGACCTGTCCGTAGGTCATCCTAGGTCTGCAATGGCAGATGTCTTGATAAGAGAAAGCAGAGGGAGAATGGATGCAGAATGGGAGGGGTGGGGTGAGAAAGAGGCAGAGAGGCTGGAGGAGTGCAGCCACAACCAGAACACCAGGAGCCCCCAGGAGCTGGAAGAGATAAGGAAAGTTTTCCCCTTAGAGAGTGCACGACCCTGGCGACATCCTGACTTTGCGGACTTCTGATCGCCAGAGGCATGAGAGAATACATTTCTGTTGTTTTAAGCCACCAGGTTAAAAGAGAAGACACAGTGAGGCTCAGACGTGCCAGGGGGAGGGTACTGGCCAGACTTGGGGCCTTCTGCAGGGCAGGTGGGGTCAAAGAATGTGAGGCTCCCGAGCTAGCAGGAGCGAGCAGGTCCAACCAGAGTGGTATTACTTCCCCGAGCTGGAGTGGTGGAGGGAGGCTACCGCGGGGCTGGGCGGCCCAGGGGAAGCAGCACCATGACCTTTCTCTTCCAGCTTCCCGACCTCCTAGGTAGCCTGCATTCTCCAGGGCCCCCTGGAAGTGAGGCAGAGGGTCCCAGGTGACACAGAATGGAGTGAGGAGGAGGGCTGAGGACAGGATGGCTGGCAGGGCGCCCCCCCTCCCGTGGGTGGGAAGGATTGGTGACAGAGTCAGTGGCAGTGCCTTGCACACGCGGCTGCACACACACGTCCCCTTGGGGCTGAAGCCGAGCCTTCCTGACCCTCACCCAAGGTACCTGCTTTCCCTGAGTGGCCAGAGGCGGAGCAGCGGGTACCTCTCATCCTCTTGGGCTGTCCCCTCGACAGCTGTACAGGCGCCTCTGCAAGCGAGGTGGGCAGGAACGGGGAGCAGGGATGGGGAGAGGCAGGGCGGGCAGCGAGGGTTGGGAAGGGGTGTAGGATGGACCCCGGGAGACGGTGAGAGTGCTGCTCTAGTCTACCGTTGAGATGAGGGGCCTGGCTTTGGGTGAAGGAGGTGCAGGTACAGATGGTGAGGAGACTCGGGAACCTTCTGGAGTAACTTTTGAGGGCTGGCAATGGCCGGGACACGGGCTGGGTGAGTGAGAGAGCCACTGGGCTGGGGCAACGCCCTTGCTGGGCGAGGAAACCCCGGAAGGCAAACACTTGGGAGAGGGCTGGAAATATAAAGTCTCTCCCTGAACACACTGAATTGCCTCTTGGGGACATCTGGGTGAGGGGCAGCTGGACGGATGGTTCTAGGCTGCTGAACTCAGAGAAGCTTCCATAGAACAGTGGCATCTGCGTTACTCGGAGGTCCTAGGACTCAGCGACTCAGGAGGTCCTAGGACGGCAGCACCCAGACCTTGGAAATCAGAATTTGCATTTTCCCAAGACCCCCAGGTGAAGGAAAAGCACGTGGTTCCTCGAAGTTCTAGACCAGAACTGCCCCAAGAGCCTGGATGCACACGCTGGCAGCACGCGGTTTCCCCTGGGTGTGGGGGGTGATTTTTGTCCCCTGGGGGCATTTCGGTTGTGAGGACTAGGGGTGGCCAGCGGAGGCCAGGGACACCGCACGACATCCTAGGATGCCCAGAACGACACATGTCATAGCGCCATGGGTGAGGAGCCCCATACCCCTGGGAGTCCTGACCTCGGCCTGGCTCTTGCCCCCTTCCCACCCCCACCGAAAGGCTCCCTCGAAGCCACAGAGAAAGGCCAGATGTCAATGAGTCACTTACAGTTTATTTTTGCCTGAAAGTTTTTCACATCTCTGAACACAGCTACGTGACAGTAGTACTAACCATCAGGAAAAGCAACAGTGCGAAGGGAAAAGGTGGCATGTCTCGCTTCTTTTTTTTTTTCCTTTTTTAAAGTTTTTAAAAGTTTTTTTTGTTTTGTTTTTTTTGTTTTTTTTTGTTTTTTTTTGTTTTTGTTTTGTTTTGTTTTGTTTTTTGCTTCTGCTTCTTCCTGCACCAGAGTGCTGTAAAGTATGGGACTGGAGGGGAGAGAACAAAACCAAACAACAGAAAACAACAACAGGAAAAAAAAATAAAACCAAAACACGAAACAGAACACGCTGACACACACACACAAAATAAAATCTGGCACGTAAGAATTAAGACTGAAACCCAATTTCTTTTTTTTTTTTCCTTTTTTAAAAAAATGAGGGCATAGTCAGGGGGTAATAAAGTCTACCTAGCAAAGTATAAAACGACAAAAGCATGGTTTCCATTGAATAAGATTAAATATATATAAAACAATTACATTGACTGGGGGGTAGGTCTGGAGGTGCCGGAGAGGGGCGGTATTTGTGCTAAACCAACAGAAAAGGGGGCTTGGGGGGAGAGGGGACCCCAAGTAAACCATAAAAGGGCTGTTCTGTACAGTGAGGGCTTGTTAAGAAAAAGCCGACTGTTTACAAAAGAAATGGAGGGGAGGTTGGTTTGTCTTCGGATGGGGTGTGGGGACAGAAGGGGCGTCTGTGCCGCAGTGGTCACATTCATGGGGGTGGGCAGTCAGGCCGGTGGAGGTGATGTCTCTCTCTTCTCCCAAGAGACCATGCAAAGAAGCGGGCATGCATGAGGAGACCACGCGAAGAACAGGATGGCGGGGAGGCCGCGGGCCACAGTCTCAGTGGGGACAGGGATGGCAGAGGCCACTGGAGATGGGAGCTCTCCAGGGTGGGGAGCAGGGAGGTCAGGGCAGCACCCCCACACATGTAAAAGGGGGCCGAAACTCGGGGCCTGGCAGGAGCAAGACTACAACATGGGGACCCCACTTCCCCCTCCCCCAGCCTGACCCCCACCTGGGAGCAAGTTGGAGACACGTGGGACTTGGAAATGCACAGCGGGGGCCAGTGGGGGTGGGCAGACGGACGGCCAAGCATTAGCATACAGAATTCATTACGAAAAAGCAATTAATTTTCCAAGGAGGTTTTTTTTTTTGTCGGTTTCCTTTAAAAAAATAACAGTAATCCTCCCACTACCCCAAGAGCTGACTGGTTTGTCCAGGACCAGGGGCAGGCGCGGTGGGGGGCGGGAGGGGGCGAGGGTCAGAGATTTCATAAATAAGAGGCAGGTCCCAGACCTGCAATTTGTCAACATTTCTTAAATAGGCGCATTATTTAAATCTTATGTACAACAAGAATCACTTTGCATAGCAATGGCGAGGACACAGGACGGTGTGATGACATGTCTGGGTTTTCTTGTCCCAATGGTGGGGGGCTGAGTTCTCGGTGGAGCCTCTGAGGAAGAAAGCATCCTTCCTCAGCCCTCGAGGCCCATCGGGGTCATGTGACAGTGGCATGGGGTTGACTTTTCCCACACAGCATTAAACACAAAGGCAAAGAAAATCCACAAAGGGTCCCCCCTCCCCAAGCCCCCCACCCCCACCCCACCCCTCCCCCGACCCGCTGATGCTCCTCTGGTTGCTACAAAGTCCATTTTAGATCAGGTCAAGGTTTCCAATTATGAAGCTAAAAGAATTAGGTGGGGCTGGGCGTGCGTACGGCCCCTCTCCCCACCCCCTCCCCCCTCTGCCCCCAGAAAGACTCCCCCATCTATCTCACGAGCCGGACGCTGGGGGTAGGACCCCAGGACCGGCGCTCTACGGCTATGAGTCAAGAGTTGTGTGTCGCAGCTGGAAAAGCCTTCCTTGGACCAGGAGGTTCACCAGGCTTCCGTGTAGCGGACATCCACCTCCTTCAGGTTGGGGAGCTTGGCCTGTGGGGCAGCAAGAAATAACCAGTCCCTTCTAGCATCCGGCCCGGTGGTGCCCGGCTCCCGGGCTTCTGTGGCGGGGGGGGGGGGGGGGAGTCCCCGCCTTGCCCACCCCACCTTGCCAGCGGGGGCTCCCTGGAGCTCAGAGCTGGGTGACCCCGGAGAGAACCCCGCACAGGGGCTGTGCCCCAGCGACAGCTGCTGGCGTGAGACCTCGCCTCCAGGAGCCTCAGGCGTCATCTGGGGAGCTCACGGGATCCAGTCCTCTGCTCCCAAGACGGCGCTACGGACGGAATAGCTACTGCACAGCCCAGCCCCCTGACACAGGGCGCTATGCTCTGGGGATGGGGACTGTTTGGCCGGGTCCTGCCGTTTACATCCCAGGATCATGGGATCGCCACGAGGGCCAGTACAAGGGGGCAGCAGAGCATCTCCCCACTCAGGACACCAGGTCAAATCTGAGGAGACGATTCCACTTGCTACTGCTCAGAGCCACCGCCTGCTCTCTGTCCCTGCTACCTAGACACGGCTCCTCTCTTCCTTCTTTTCTAAACTGCTGGCCTTTTCTCCGCAAGCCCGCCTGGCGCACAGAGGGCTAAGGGCTCTACTCTCTGCGCTCCGACCCTTCCCACTTGCCTGTGTATCTGGCCAGGGCAACCTTGTACCACATGTGTGTACACACCAGTGTGCACGGCTCCTCGGGGCTTCTCTTCTGGGGCCTGGCTCACGACTCCCGCTGCCCGGGCAGAGGTGACACACTGGGGGCCTGCAGTCACCTGTGCAGCCAACCTCGCAAAATCAGGAGACCACAATTCGGGGAAACGGTTCCGGGTTTTCCCGCACATGGGGCAGTGGTCTGGGTGGCCTCGGCCGCCTCCAGGCAGGTCTGATCCCTACAGTACTGGGGCTGCGACATCGCCAGAGGTGGCTTTTTTCCAGCTACATACACCCTTGTGCTGCTTGGTGTCTGGGTCTGGGCTCCTTCAACTTTCAGGAGCATAGCAATCCTTGGCAGTGGGGCGAAAACGCCCACCTGGCCTGGACAGGAGCCCTGGATTTCGCAGCTGTGACAAGCCCCCAAGTGAGGTCTGACCTCACCAAGAGTGGGGGGCCACTGAGGCCGGCTCCACCCCAACCCCCTCTCCAGGTGCTCTTCGGGACCCTGGGGACAACTCTCTCTTCTGGCCGGCCTGGCAAACTTGCTTCTTAAGCCCTCTTTCTGGCAAGGCCCTTCTGTCCCCTGAGCCCTGTCCTGCCTAGGTCACTGCACCGATCTGTCTGCCGGGACTGAGCTTCCTCCCGGGCGGTGGTGAGCCACTGTGGGTCTGGCTGAGGGGGAGGTGGGGGTGCCCTGCTGGGGAGGATTCCCTCGGCTTCCCGTGTGCGAAGGCGGGCTGGCAGGACCATCTGGCCGCCTGGCCCAGCTCTTCTGTCCTAGGCACTGGCTATCTGCAGCCCCGCTCACTCCTTCTGGGGCATACAGGACCGGGCCCAGGGGGACGGGGGCAGGAGGCTGCTAAAGGCCCAGCTTCCCCAATCCCTAAGACCTTGTTTTTACAAACAAAATGTGTGCTGCCTTTTCCCACTCAGATCCTTTTTCCTTTCCCCATTTTCACCTTGCCAACCTAGTCCAGGCTGCAGTCCAGGCTCTTATCTGTGTGGCTGTACCAGCCCCATAAATGTGCTTCCTGTTTCTCCTCTTGCTTGCACCACCTCCTGCCCCCACAAAATATCAGTTTTCCTGGTAACAGCCAGAACAAGCGTTTACAAGCTTAACTCACCACATTGCTTAGAGCCTCTGAAAGCTGTCCGCTGAACTGGGATGAAATCCGGATCCCTTCTGTGACCCTGAGGCCTTATTCAGCCCGGTCCCAGTCTATTCTTTCTTACTCTCTAGTTACATCTGCCACAAAGTCGGTTTATGCCAACCCTTTCTGCCTCAGGACCTTTGCACTTGCTTTTCCTCTCACCCTTTGCATTTCTGGCTTACCTTTTAGGTTTCAGCTTTTGTGGCCTCTACTTCAAAGGGACCGTCCCTGATGATCACAGCCCAAAGAGGCCCTCCCTATTTCCAATCTACTCATTCCCTGCTGGCTTCTTCTTTACCACTCCTTTCAACCTGCCCCTATTCCACTGACTGCCTTATCTGCTGCAGTAACGGCTTTCCTGCTGGGGAATAAGCTGCATGAGGGCGAAGTGCCAGTATCTAGATGCAGGGGGATGGAAGCAAGGAAGGAAGGAGAGAAGGAAGGAGGGGAGGGGAGAAGGAGGCAGGAAGTACCTTCAGATCTTCGTAAGTATCAGCTGAGAGCTTGGTGCTGTTCATATTTAAGCTGCAGAGACTCTTCATGGCTGCACAAGGACAGATAGACAGCATCAGGCAATCAGTGAGACCCCCACCAGGGCAGCTGCACGGATGGGGCAGTCAAGCAGGGGGACTGACTGTTGCAGCCCAGGCCCCTGATGGGGGGGAGAGCTGGAGTTTCAGGGGCACAGCGGGGGCCACCAGGACAGAAAGTCTGCTTCAGGAAGGTGCTGGTCTGCACCTATGTGCTCTCGCTGCTTTCTGAGGCCTCTCCCTTCTGGTCCCTGTGTCACTCCCTCCACTGGCTGTACCCCAAGTGTCCCCAGCACTTGCCCACCATGCTGCAGATCAGCCCAGGGGACCAGGCCTGGCCCATCCCCTAGGGGAACTCTGCAAGCTCTCTCAGCAGGGCTGACCCAGGCCCTGACTTCCTGAAAGCAGGTCTCAAACCTCGGTTGTCAGGAGTCGTTTGTTAGAGATGCGATGCCCTGCCCCCTTCCGAGCGGCACTGAGCTACAGACCACGTGACTCCAGTGACAGTGTCCAGGGAGCACATTGGTAGAGAAATGTCTCCGAACCTCACCTTCTCTGCCCTCCATCACCCCCATCTCCTGTCCCCACCCCCCCCGCAAGCCACCTGGAATTTGCCAACAACCTTGCAGGAGCCACAGCCACTGCCCAGTGTACCATCTCCATGGCTACTTCCTAGATCCAGTCACCTCCCTGGGAAGCCTTCCTTGATTTCTCCCAGCTGAGGCATGGGGCCTCTGAACTCAACTAGTGGGTCAGAAACGGGAAGTGCAAATTCCCAGGCTCAGCACCCAAGAGTTCAGTCCAGGAGATGAGGCTTGGTGTACAGCAATCAGCATTTCCGGGTCCCCTGAGTGTGAAGAGGCATGCAAGAGGGGGGAGGGACAGGGAGAGAAGCCCAAGCAGACTCCCCGCTGAGTGCAGAGCCCGACTCGAGGATTGATCCCATGACCCACGCGATCAGGATCTGAGCCAAAACCAGGAGTTGGATGCTCAACCGACTGAGCCACTGAGGTGCCCCATCTATTAGGACAATGCTTCTCAAACTTGAACAATGCACGGGAATCCCCGGGCATCTTGTCAAACTGCACTTTCGGAGTCAGGAGGTCTGCGCCTCTAAGCCCAGGGGGTGGCTGCCGCTGCTGGTCCGGGCAGCAGGGCAGCAATGGCCTAGAGCACTTTCCTTGAACCTGCTTCCTCGGGCAAGTATCTGGAGGGTATGGGTACTCGTTTTTCCTTTTTCTTCTAGAATACAAGCTCCCTGACGGCAGGGATATTCCCTTCCGATGTCATTCCTAGCATCTAGAATGCTATTCCAAGTGCCTGGCATACAGCAGGTGCCCACGGACCGCATGGTGCATGAAGGACTCTATCCCGGCCCCTGCCGTGCTAAGCTGGGGATTGCTAAATGTGGCCCCGCACGCATGCCACGGTCCCCCACAGCACAGCCGCGCCCTGGGACTCACAGCTGAGGGCCAGCAGGCCGGCGTCGGTGACGGGCGTCTCACACAGGTTCAGCACCTGGAGCATGGTGAGGTGTTCCGACAGGAGCCGCAGGCCGGCGTCTCCAAACTGCGGAGCAGAGAGCCTCTCAGCTCTGGGGCTCCACCAGCCTCCCCATGCCCCCAGGGAAATGAGCCTGAGGCTGGGATAGTGGAGGAAGGCCTTGGGGACAGAGCCACGGCCCTTCAAGCCCTGGAGGGTGGCTCTCGCTTCTCTCCAAAGAACTCAAAGCTTCTCCTGACTTGGGTTTGAGTCCAGCTTCTGCTGGTGGGACGTGGGCCAGGCAAGGCCCTCCCAGGACTCTCGCTCTCTGTCAGGGACAGCTCTGAGCTCAGTGGCTACTGAGTGACTCCAAGTGGGGGCCAGCAGCTTTTCCCCCAGGCAGGACAGTGGGATGGGGCGGGGCGGGCCTGGAAGGCAGACTGCCAGGAACACCGTGGTTTCTCTTCTGTCAAACGAGGGTGCTCATGGGGCCTACCCGTCCTGGGGTGGTGTGGGGACCGCATACTCTGATCCACGTGACCCTGAGCACAGGCAGCAAGCAGTCATGTGCTCACGAGCTGCCCCTGTGCTCCTCGCACAGGTACGTGAGACCAGCCCACCTCTCAGGGCTTTTGAGATTTTGCCCAGCCTACCCCTGCCCTGGGCCTAAGCAACTCCGCCTGTGAAATCGGCTTCATGAGATGCTACATCTCCTCTGGCCACGGGAGTGGGTGCTGAGTGGGGAGGGGCCGTGGGCTATGGGCAGAGAGGCCAGCCAGGGAGGCAGGGGCAGAGGAGGACAGAGCAGGGGCGCCCGGAGGCAGGAGGGTGGGTGCAGGGGCGGATGGGAGCATGGAGCGGGGAGTGGGTAGGCAGTGTGCACCTGAGTGGACCACAGGTTGAGCTGCTTGAGAGAAGGCAGTTTGATGAGGTGCTCAGCGCAGGCACTAGTTACGTTGGTGAAGGCCAGACTGAGGTTCTCCAGGTTCCCGAAAGAGCCGGAGCTCAGCAGACGAGCCAAGTCGGCGTCCTGCAAACAGACAGGCCAGTGGGGTGTCAGGGAAGGCCTCGGGCTGTCAGCAGCTCCTGAGACCGCGCTGTCTCCCTCTCCCACCTCCCCTCCCCTGCCCTGCAGAGAGCTGAAGTGGGGGCAGCAAATCCCCAGGAGCTGCGGTGACGCTGTGCCTCGGTGGGGGGAGGGCTGTTGGACTGAGGGGGCTGTCGGGGAGGGAAGGGCTGCTTCCACGGCCCTGTGGGTGAGGGAGGAAGCTTCCAGCGCTGTGACTCACAGCCTGAATCACCAGCTGGGGTGTTCTGAGGCCACGTCCCTCCCACGTGTGTGCGTGTGTCCATGTGTGCCTGGCCAACTCACTCTCCCAGGCAGCAGCTTGTGCCTATTTCCCACCTGTGAACACTGAGGACCCCCCAACTCTGAGGCCTGTGTAGATCAGTGCATGTGTGAGCACCACACCATGAGGTGACGGAGGGTAACAGCCAGCCTCCCTTCCACATTAGCGACTAAATCCTGGAGTCTCAACGGTCACACGGCTGCCCTATCTCCTAGCTAGACGTGGCCACGTGCTGAACCTGGACAATGGTACATAGGGAGATGTATCCACTAGAAGTTTCAGGAAAGTCTTTCAAGGGAAGGGGCATATTCTTTGTTCTTCCTTCTTCTGCTGGTTTGAATGCAGACATGATGGCTAGAGCCTGAGCATCCTTTTTGGGCCATGAGGTGGAAGTCTCATGCCAAGGACAGTGGGACAGGAGGAGAGAAGGGACTAAGATCCCTGAAGACTTGTAAATGCGGGTGGAAATTAATAGTGTTATTATTATTAATAGTGTTAATATTCCCACTTAATAGTGTTATTGTGATCAAATGAACTCAACCTAGTATTGGTACATAAATGCTCCGTGGACGTTAGGTATTACTATTATTATTAACTGGTAAAACATTAACATTGGATTCGACAATAATCTTTGCCACGTTTGGTTTCTGGCAGCCCAACTCCCTCCTGGAATGGCCTGTCAAGGACTACGATGTCTTTGTTCACCTCGGCCAGAGCTGTCTACTGTTTCCCAGCGGGGAGACCTAACCACCTTCTTCCCTCCACCCGGCCCCACAGAAGAATGAAACCAACTCACTGTGGACTTGGAGGGCAGTGTTAGCCTAGTGGGCCCGCCTTTCCTTTGCTGCAACAGAAACCAGACTGATTACGATCCATTCTTTCCCCTGCATTTCCGTCCTGCACACCCACTCCCCATTAACACCACACACAGTGCCAGGTTCATCTCGGGGTGGCAGAAGGCATCATGGTGGTCTGGGTCCTGGGGCAGACCCGGAGACAAGGTTGGGGCGTAATTGGTTTATTAGAGCGGGGATGCCAAGAAACACCAGCCGGGGAAGGGAGACGGTGAGTGTTAGCGTACGGTTACTGCTGGGGGCCTATAGGTCCTGTCTCAGAGGTGTCCCACCTGCTGGAGCGGGACCTGGGGTACTTACACACCCTCCCCTATCAGCCAGCAGGTGAGGGCTGCTCTGGAGGCCAGGGGCATGAGGTCACTGCCATTCTCAAGTCCAGCCCGGTGCCCTTAAAGAAGAGCCTGAGGGACATGGACGACACGGCGGGTAATGGGGACAGTGACTGGCATGCATGACTCTGGGGGTTAGGACGGTCAAGGAGGAGCTGTGTGACTGCGGGGCACTGCCTTGAGCTCTCTGTGACCATCCGGAGAGCGGCAGGTGGCAGCCGCGACTTCTCTGGGTCTGGAGGAGGGCTCACTGGGACGGTGGCCTGTGCAGGAGCGGTGGTTGGTCCTGGGCTCTGCAGCCGCCAGGCCGGGCTGTGGACTCACCAGCTCTTTGAGCTCCCGCTGCCGGTCACACAGCTGCTCATACATGCGCTTGCCCACACCCGTGCTCTCCAGGGTCGAGATGATCTGCAGCTGGGTGTCGTTGTTGTCAATGATGTTGTACTCCAGCATCAGGCACAGGATCTGCCCGGGAGCGGGGGGCACCTTACAACCAGCCCGGGCCAGCAGCCCCGCACACCAAGGGGCAGGGGCCCGAGGGATGAGCTCAGCATGCGCTATGCACCCCAAAATCTTATCCTAAAAATGAGCAACCGTGCTCTCCCCTCTCTGCATTTCTGGCTGTGTGATACTGGGCAAATCAGCAACCACAGCTTCCCATCCATACAATAGGAACATTCATGCACACCCAGCTGAGCACGGAGCAGGTCCTTGGCGAACACACAAAGAAGGATGCATGCTAGGACCTGAAGGGTTGGCGGACAGCCAAAGACAGGATATTTCCTTCCATCCCTAGTTCCCCTCCTTTGCCTGGCCCATGGTTGGTGCTCAGACAGGCTCACTGAGTTGGGGCGGGGGGGGGGGACCACCAGCCACATCCTGCCTCCTGGCACCTCAGGTGGCTGCATGTGTCACTCTGACTGTGCTTCCCAGCTTTCCTTTCTGGGAGCCCGGGCCTCACATGCAGGCAGCCCTGCCTCCAGTTTCCTTTTCCGATGACTCCTCCCCTTCCTGGCCTGGGTGCTCAGAGCATGGCTCACCTGCCTCCTGGCTCCCGTTGTCCCTGCAGGCCCCCTGCACAAGCACCTGCCTGGACCTCCAAGATCCTTACCAGGGCCTCTGGGCGCGTGGGCTCTCCAGGCGCATCCACCTGAATCCCTAACCTCGTGCCCCTTGACTCAGCCATGCTGGCCTTCTCCGTGTTCTCCTACAACACCTCCTCCTGCCGCAGGGCCTGGCCTGGACGCTCTGCTCCCCGCCTTCTTGGGAACTGCTTGCCCCCACATCTCACTGCAATGTTCACTGGCAGGGAAGAGCTCTGGGGCTCTTGGGCTCAAATCCTTGGGATGCTCGTTGCACTGAGAGGTGTTCTCAGCCCCAGCCCTTGACTGTGGGTAGAATGTGGCCCAGAGACTTTGGCCGACGCGGGAGGTCCGCGAGGAAGAGCGGTGCGGCATCTGCCTGGGAGCCTCAGGCTTCTGGGCACTTTGGGAGGAGACAGAGAGGACCTGGGCCAGGTGCGCGCTCCCTGGTGAGCAGGAAGGCTGCTGTGTGGAGGGAGGCCTGGAGTCCCAGCTGCTCCGGCCTGCCCTCGAGAGACCAGGGCAAGAACCTGTCAGTTGAGCCCAGTCACGCCAAGATCCATGAGCCAAATACATGAGTATCATGTTTTGAGGTCCCGGGTGGGTGTGTGGTCTGTTACACAGCAATAGAAAAATGCAACAGAAACTTTCCCTGATCCCTCGGGTCAACGATGTGAGGGAGGGGCCGGGGCGACCTCTGCCTTGTCGGTGGCTGTCCCGGCTGCTCTAACAGCTCTGGGCCCTCACAAGGCACCTGGTCCACGGGATGAAGGCCCAAACGGGACAGCAGCCGTGTGGGGGGCGCGGGCCGGCTCTTACCTCCACCATGGTCTGGTTCCCCCTCAGCGCCAGGAGCATGCAGGGTCCCAGCTTGTTTTCCGCCAGGGAGAGCAGGAACTTTTTGGTCTTGTAACAGGAGCCCATGAGAATGTGCACCTGTGAGGAGAGACAGCCGTGTGACAAGCACGGGCCACCGTGGGGCTGTGGCCCGAGACGCCTGCTTCTGGGGTGCTGGAAGGATTCCCAAACCAGAAGGCCCACCCCACTTCCTATGTGGACCTCCAACACAGAAGAACCTCAGCGACCTGGGGCAGGGTAAGCCAATCACAAGGGACAACTCCTGTAGGATTCCACGCATGGGAGGGGCCCGGAGCATCAGACTCGGGGGCAGGAACTGGGCGGGGGGTTGCCAGGGCAGGGTTGGGGGGGAGTTAGTGTTTAAGGGGTACACTGCCACTACACATGGGGGACAGAAGGGAGGGAGCTCCGTTCCCCCTTCCCAAACTCTCTGGGAGCTCCAAGGGGTGCTGAGTGATCGCCTGCCCCAGAACTCCAGGAACTGGCAAATTCTGGCCCCCCTGGGTTACAAGCAGGGCAGCCATTGAGAAAACTGTGTTTCTTTCTGGTGTATCTGGAGCTGGTGCCCAAGGGTAGGGGACCCCCACCAGCAGGGCCGGGGGCCCAAATGCTTCGCGCGCTTTCCCCCCAGACCTTGCGTGATAGAAAACGCCCTTCCATGGTTGGCAATGGCAGCCTCATCAAGGGGACCTCTCTTGCCCTGCGTCGCCATGGAAACGAGGCACTGCCGTCGCAGGGGCTGCCTGCTTCCTTTCCCGTGGATATTTTTTCCGCTCCATCGTTTAACAACTCTGGCACACAGATGCAATCTCTCGGGCTGGGAAGCGGCCAGCTCCCCGACTTCTCTCGCACACCGAGTTCCCCCCATGGAGGGGTGGGGGGCCACTGGCTGTTGCCATGGTGAAGCCGTGACATCAGGGGAGGCCTTGTGAGAGGTGGGGGGGTGGTGCAGGCAGACAGGCCAGCATCTCTGGGATGCACAGGGAAGTCGAGAGGGGCCCGTCAGGCAGTGGGTGAGGAGTGGAGGGCCAATGCGTAAGGAAGAGGCTCTAAAAATAAGTCCCTTTCAGGAAAGGTTCCAGGGCAGCGGGTCTGTTGTCACCGTGGAGAGCTCCGTGAGCAGCTGGCCCCACCGTATGGGGAGCCGGCAGAGAGACGGCGTAGAGCCGTCTGTGCACTAGGCCCCAGCTGGTGCCCCGCGTCCACGGCTCGGCTCCGGACAGTGTGGGCGTGGGAAGGAAGGGACATGGAGGCCGACGGCCTGTGTGACCTTGGGCAGGCCACCACTCCTCCCCAGTCTGCTTCAGCACAGGCGTGCGTAAGGGGGAAGGTGAAGGACATGCACTTGAGGTGCCCGGGACAAGGAAAGTCCTGGAGGCTGCCGGAGGTGCAGTACTGGTCTGCTGACCCCAGATTGCTCATCTCCAAGGAGACCATCATCCTGACCTCAGCCTCTCTTGGCAGAGCGGGGGGGGGGGGGGGGGGGGGGGGGGGGGGGCGCGCGGCTGCATGCCTTCTGGAACCCAGTGCACACCAAGCCCTCGGGGGCCGGAACTGAAGGCGGGCGCTACGGTGAGCTGGGCACTTGGGTGGTGAGCGCCTCGGGCCTCAGCCCCTCACGGGCGCGGTGCAGACAGTGAGCTGAGTGGGACTGCGTGAGAGCAGGAGTCAAGCCACGGCTGGGCGCGCGCTCAGGTGAGAGACCACACGTGACACCTGTGACCATCACCTTCGTCACCCTCTTCAGCTTTGATGCGTCTGGAAATACCCAGGCTGGCCGCCACCACTGTTCAGGGCAGCTCTGGCCTCGTCGGGAGAGGCCAACCCATGCCGCCCGCCGTGCCCCGTGAGGGGCTCCGCCCTGCATACCATGCTGGCGAAGAGCTCCCCGTCATCGTCGCAGGCCACCCCTCCGGGGCTGTAGAGCTGGAACCAGCCGTCTTTGCCGGCCCGCACGCTCAGCAGACACGAGTGCACCTGCGGCAGAGGACGGCACAGCGGTCAGTCCCCGAGGGCCCGAGGGAGCCAGGCCAACGGGAAAGGCTCAGACAAATCCCGCAGTTAAGAAACCTGTCTCACTTCTAGTCCAGTGACTCCCACTTCCTACTAAATACCACAGAAGGCCTTCTGGGGAAAAGCGTGGCATCCATAAACTGGGGAACTCCAGCCACTCAACCTCAGTGCCGCGGGATGAAGGGCCAGGCCTGGCTTGGTGAGCTGCCCTGAACAAAAGCAAGTCTGTGGCCAAATAAGCAGGGAGAGAGGCTCAAGGACACTGCTGGACAGTCCCGTTTTCTCCTGTGCCCCTCTTGGGGGTTAGGGGAGCTCTTTTCTCTCCCGTTTCTCTGCACCTCTAACTCCTCTTGCCTGCTCTCAGGTCCCTCCGATCCTCTGTCCTGCTCCCAGGGCACCCACCCCTCCACCGCGGGGGCTCTGCACCTCCTTCCAAGTCTGTGCCTCTCCCTGGAAGGCTGTCTATCCCGGGTGGGACAGTGTGGTGCACAAGCACGGCTTTCTGTGTGGCTCTCAACCGCCTTCCCAGAGTTCCGTGTGCCAGTGTGTGGGCGGGCAAGTGTGCGTGCGTGTGCAAACACATGCGTGCGTGTCTGGAAGGAATTCCACATCTACCCTGGCCCTTCCTATAACCGCAGAGAGAGAGAGACAGAGAGAGAGAGAGACAGAGAGAGAGAGATACAGAGATAGAGACAGACACACACACACACCCACAGACAGAGAGAGAGAGAGATGTGTCTGATCATTTCCTTCAGGAGCAAAGGGCAATCTGCTGCCAAAAAGCCCCTTACTCACGGATACTCAACTGATCCCAACCCACACACAAGTAAACAGAAAACAGGCGGTGGAGCTTTCATTCTTCCCTTGGAGTTGGAAAAATATCAAATGTTAATTTGTCTACTTCAAAAAAATAAGGAATCAAGACTATGGAACTCTATTCAGCAAATATAGCAAATGATTTATAACTCTGGCTTCTTCAGGAGGGAGAAAGTGGGAGGGGACAGGGAGGAGAAACAGAGTCAAAGGGAGAGGCACACAGGAACCTGGGGCAAGGCCTGGCGAGGGGCCTGCTGGGGGCAGGGCCTCCCCCCCAAGGCTGGCCCCCTGCTCACCCATGCCCCCAGGGCCTTGAGGATGGTGCTGAGCTCTCGAGCTCCTGGAAAGCTCCCTGCCAACTCTTGGCTCTGACTCTCCGCTCTGGGAAGCAGCTGGGACCACGTTTACTCTTTAGCTTCAAAGCTTGTGTTTGAGCTAGAGGCTCACTTTCCAGGGGAATTCTGAGAACCCGCCTTCACATGCAGTGAAGGATGGCTTAGACCAGCACTGGTATCCGGCCACTAGGTTCTCCCTATCTGCCCTTTTTGCTTTTTCCCACCGCACCTAAAGACCACTTTGGAAACAAGGGTTTAGAATCAAGGCGTTTTAAAACTTGATCCTTCTAGAACAGTTCTACAGCAGGGCCTAAAAAGAGAATATTCTGGCTGCACCAAGAGGAAGAAATCATTTCCTCCTCTCCTCATCCTTAACCTCCCGCTCTACCGGGGGCACATTGTCCTGGTCTGTCCCCACCTGGAGGCCAGATCCCCTCACATCCCAGGATCTGCTGTGAGCTCCACGGGCCAAGGCCCACGTCCTGCTCATTTCTGCAGCCCCGTCTGGCCCAGGGTGTCGGCCTCACTGCCTGGGTTTAGATCCCGCCTTGGCCAGGTGCCAGCTGTGTGACTGTGGGGAGGTCCTTCAACCTCAGGTTTCTCCACTCTTTATTTTTACTTATTTTTCTTTTTAAAGATTTTATTTATTTATTTGAAAGAGAGAGTGAGTGAGAGAGTATGAGAGGGGAGAAGGTCAGAGGGAGAAGCAGACTCCCTGCGGAGCTGGGAGCCCGACGCAGGACTCGATCCTGGGACTCCGGGATCATGACCCGAGTCTAAGGCCGTGGCCTAACCAACTGAGGCACCTAGGCGCCCAGGTTTCTCCACTCTGAGAGGAGGGTACTTCCGATGGAAATAGGGGTGATGACAGGACCTACTCGTGCTTGTGGGCGGGTGGGGGGATTCAAGGAGGAATACATGTGCCTGACACAGGGCGAGCATCGCAGCAAAGCCAGCTGTCACTGTGCTACACCGTGGATGGGGGAACCAGGCCACTCCGAGTCCTTGCTCACACAGCCTCCATGGGGAAAGCTGAGCCCTTCCTGAAGCCCAGATACTGGAGGGACAGGGTGGCCCTGCAGGGCGGCCCCAGCCACCATGCTCGGGAAATGAAAGCCGGCTCAGATCCCCCACTCAGACGCCTTCCCTGGCTCGCCGGCTCTGGATGGCAGCCTGCAGAGGACCCACTGCTATCCTGGAGCTGCCTGGGAAGCCCTTGGTCAGCCTGGCGCTAAGGCAAGGCCTGTGCTCCACGAAGAAACCACCTGCTGGTGGGAAACCACCTGTGGCCAGCCAGCGTTTCTAGGAAAGACCGACATCACGGGCTGGGCACCCCCCACCGCAGGGGGTGGCTGTGTGGGAGACAAGAAGGCCCTCACAGAAGACTACAGAGAGCTCGGAGAGGCCCACAGGCATCCTGCCACAGCCCCCGCAGGGTGGCTTTAGGGGTATGAGGGAGGCCTCACCTCTTGTCGTGGGTCTTCGGCGAACCTCTGAATCACGTACTTCAGTTCCCTGAAAGAGACAGGGGGGCGGCAGCGTCATTCCGAGGGTCCTGGTTCACGTGGACCACAGTGGGGGCCGAGCAGAGGGCCAGGGTGGGGGAGCCTGGCAGAGCTGGCCGGGGTCAGGAAACGCCCGGACGGGCCTGGACAGACGACGCAGAATCTCCGCGAGGAGCCACGGCTGCCTCGCAGAATGCACACGGCCAAGAAGGGGCCGGAAGGAGGGCTGGCCACTGAGGGACGGCCTCAGGAGAGGGCTCTGGGAGGAAGTACGGAGGGCATTGTCCCAATACTCACTTGGTGAACTTCTCATGCGCGAGAGCCCTGCAACAAAAACAGAGGGAAAAGTGCCATTAGCGGGGTGCTTTTGAAACCCACAATGATCCAAGGATCTTCCTCTGGGGACGGTGAGGCTTTGTCTGATCCCAAGAATGAGGAAGAAGTTGAGAATGAAACACGGACATTTCGTCCCCCCTTGAACCACACAACAAAAGCCTCCTCTGATGAGGCAAAGTTCGCAGGAATGGGAATAGATGGAGCCCCCTGGGGTCCCCGGGGCCCGCACCTGCGGACGGCGGCGGCGCTGAGCAGATGGCCCGTGACCCAGGTGTGCCCGTTAACTGTTCCACTGCGAAGGTGCGGCCGCACTAATTACCGCTGTACAACAGGGGGGCGTTCGGGGACCACTCTCCACGGGAATTGCATCATGGGCCCACTGTCACGTGTGTCCCCAGGGCCGTGGGGACAGCAAATGCAGCCAATGACGCCACTGCTCTTTGGAGACAGCCGTGGCTCTCAGGAGTCAGATTTCTCCGGTCTTGAGTCCTGGGGGCCCCAGAGACCGTCCAGGCCAGCAAATAGGGCAATTACCGGGTGTAATGTCCCCCTCGGAGAGCCGCATTTCATAAACACCGGCTCGTTAATCGGCTCCTGAGGGAGCCCGAGCGGCCTCCTGAGGCCTCCTTTCTCCACAGTCAACACAGAGACCTGGAGGCATTTTCAGGGCCTGGGTATTCAGACAAAGCCTTCTCCTCAGGCCATTATCCACCACACGGTTTGGTTTTCTCCCTGTTTTCCTCGGGTAAATTCAACATTGAGATAAGGGCTGGCAAGGGAGAGACAGAGGGGGCCCATTCCTGGCCCAGCTCGCTGTGGACACGAGCGAACAGGGTAATGGGCGCCGTGAGGGCGCGCTCAGCGTATCGCAGGACGGCACAGACAGCAATCCCGTGTGCACGAGCCTGTGATTTTCCCGTGGCCAACAGAGAGCGCAGGCTGGCAGTCCCGGTCCCATGTGAGGCATGATCAAAACCGCTCGGTTCACTGCATGAAGGCACGATGGGGAGGGCTTTCCTGCCTTCTTAGGTCAGTGAATCCTTGTGATGCTGCAATGAGGTCATCTCCCCATCTTTCGGAGTGGCGGGTGGTGGTGCCACGGAAGACCAACCTCTCCATCTCCCACCACTACCCGTGGCGTTCCTGGGGTGACCTGTGGACAACTGAGGTCAGAGAAGGGTGTGGGACTTACTCTTTGGGGAAAGGAATGGGTTGAAGCAAGCTGGCCAGGGACGGTCTCCAGTCATCGTAGTCGGACCTAGAGAGAGAGGGGGTGACAGTCAGGTTCGGACTGGACAAGGAGAGGTTTACCGTGTACTGTCACAGATGGCCCACGACAGGGCGAGGGTCTGGCAGAGAAGCCCCCAGCACCAACTCTGCTCTAGCCGCCACCTGCTTCCAGGGAGCTGGGGAGACAAGCAGCTGGTGTGTCTGGGCCTGACGGGCAGAACCTGTCCTGAGACGTCCTCATGGCAACCAAAGGGGCCAGCCCTAGAGCTCCCTGGGGTTTCATCCCACCTCACCTCTGCACCTAGGTTACCAGATCGTTGTTCCTTCTGACTTTCAAGTCACTGGGTTGAAGTCCTACCCCCAGCACCTTCGATGCAATGAAAGTAAAAGGGGCTACGAGGGGGTGCCCTAACCCAGTGTGACCAGCACCCTAACATGGCGAGGAGACCAGGACACACACATACAGAGGGAAGACGACCTTGTGAGGACACAGGAGGAAGACAGCTCACTTCAGGCCCAGAGGAAGGCCTCCGAGGAAACGACCCTGCTCACACCATGATTTCACAGTTCCAGCTCCCAGAACGGCCAGAAAATAACTTTCTGTTGCCAAAGCCACCTAGTCTGTGTGATATTGCTGTGGCCGCCCGAGCTGACTAGCAGAGAAGGCCCACGCTGGGGACACAGAGGCATTCTCATCTTTGACAGAACTGGGGGGCAGATGGAGAGACTGATTCATAAAAAACAAAAATTATATGCTATTTATTTGCAGTTTGGGTCAACCCGCCCGATTTATCAGAGGCTTGTCCTCTTACATCCAGGTGACAGCGTTTTGACCGAACAGATCCTGCGAATCTGGAACAACCTCGGAGAGCGGAATCATGAGGGAGCAGAGCCGGCAGCTCGGACGGGCCAGCGCATCGTACCCGTGCCGCACGATGCCAAGAGCTTCGCCCTGCTCGCTTACTCTTCACAGTGAACTAAGATCAGCCTCACTCAACAGATGGGGAAACCGAGGCCCAGAGAAGTCAACTGCGCAAGCTAGCACAGCCGTGGTGGACGAGAAATGCAATCCAGGCTTGGCTTTCACTGGCTCTGACGGATGGCCGCCGAGGCCTCAGGTGGGACCAGGCGCTGGAGGGTCCTGCCCCCACCCCCCCTCCTGGGACAGACTGTTGGAGAACAGGAACGCTGGCATGAATGACAATGAGAGCTGCACCGTGCTGAGCCCCCTTGTGCGTTGGGGCCGCTGAGTCCAGGGGAGCAGCCCGACCACCGTGGAACCTTAGCGCCGCAGAGAGAGGTCCCAGGGAGGGAAGCGACAGCTCCCGGAGGCCGCTGTGGAGTCAGCAGGGTGCCCCCCCCGCCCCCCCCCCGATCCTGCCTCTACTGGATACAGCCACTGACCTGGGTTCTCCCATTTCTCTGGTTTGGGGGGCTGTGCGGGAAAGCGAACCCAGGTAGCCAGTTCTCACCCCCTGCCCTAAGCCAGCCAGGTACCTCCTCCGTCCCAGGGCTTTAACCCACACCCAGCAGGGAGGCCCAGGAAGCAGCCCCGTCCATGCTGCAGACTTCCCAGTGCCCAGGTGTGCACATACCTGGCTCACAACAGCCCTGGGAGGGGCCGTATCTTATCTCTGCACCTGTCAGGCTGGCACCAGGCCAGGCAGATGGCTGGCGCCCGGAAGAGGCCTATTGAGCTGTGGACCCAGCAAACATTAGCGAGATGCAGCCAGGGTCTGGGATTCACTAAGTGGAAGGGGATGGTGACAAGTGGAAGAGCATGTGTCCTCAGCTGCATGCTTCAGCGTGCAGTCTGACCTGGATCCTGGCAGGACGGGGTATCTGAACCCTGCATCCAAGGGCCTCTGTTGGGGAGGGGGGCTATAGTCAGACCCCAACTGACAGCCGGCAGTGCCCACAGGAGGGGCTTGATGGTGCCTAGGCTGGCCTGGGCAGGGAAAGGACCCAGACCTGAATTATGGGCCTGTAGTCCACTTAGAATCTGGTGTTTCTCGGGGCGCCTGATTGGCTCAGTCGTCTGCCTTTGGCTCAGGTCATGATCCCAGCATCCTGGGATCGAGTCCCCTGCTCGGTGGGGAGCCTGCTTCTTTATTTCCAGCTCCCCCATGCTTGTGTTCCCTTTCTCGCTCTCTCTCTGTCATAAATAAATAAAATCCTAAAAAAGAAAAGAGAAAGAAAAAAAGAATCTGGTGTTTCTCAGCTTCTTACCAGCATCTGGTGGTGCCCCTCTGCCCCTTGCCCTGAGGAGTCTTCTGGACGTGACCCTGACTCTTCTCCTAACATGCTGTGCATCTGTCTACAGGCCACATGTCTGCACTTTACACCAGAAGCCAGTCAAGACCTTCTGATCCCCAGGAACCAGTAGGCACCCCCACCGACAAGGTCCTGTTGACATAACTCTTGGGTGACAGCCCTTCCCTGCCTACTTTCCTGAAGATACACTGGTGAAAAAGGGGCAGCCTTCAGAACCCAGCTCCCACTGTGGAAGAGAAGCCCCAGCAAGTGTCTGAGGGCCCGACCTCAGTCCTAACCGTGCTGCCTGTGGGGGTGAGGCCATGCACGGGGTAGGGACCTGCCCAGGGACGCCTCAGAACCAGCCCACAAGCGTACCACACCTGCGGCCCCACCGGCGTTCAGACGGCAGGGGAGGCGGGGAGTGGGACCCCCAGCCGCGTGCTTGGGCACGAGCTCTGTGTGCCAGGCGGCTGGGCCCAGTGATGTGAAGACCCCTTGTGACCCCATACCTGTGGGCTGCTTTTGCGGGAGGGGGAGCCACTGATTCTTGTGGCAAGCTTGTCTTCCCTCTAAGCCCCTCCCCACAACCGCCGTCACCTGTCTGATTCGCGGTTTCCAGCAAATCTAGAAGGAACAGGAGCTTGTTGTGAGCAGAGCCTGTTCCAACCGCACCTGGGACCCGCCCCTGCGCCCCTCCAGGAACCTGCTGAGCTGCACGCACGTGCCCTCCCCATCCTACAGACGCGAAACCTCTCAGGGTAAGCGCTGGCCCGGGCACGCGGCTGGGAGGAGCTGGCCTTGAACCCAGGTGCCTGGCTCCCGCATCTGCCATCCTGTTCGCTGAAGAGCACGACGTCACGTCTCCCGCTCCCACCCGCACAGGAAGCCTGCTTCCCTCTGTCGAAAAAGGCACTTACTAGTTTTTCTTTGGCTTTAAAAAAATAAAACACGTTCTACGTAGAAATGCCACTAAATACAGGACCCCAAGGAGACCTGAAAGCGCTGCTGGACCATGGGCATCCGAGGCCACGGAGCTGAGCCCGTAACGGGCGCACACTGGCGTCCAGGGCAGCAGCATGGCCTGGCCTGGGTCCACTCCTGAGCAGGAGCGGACTTCAGCAGGCCCACTCTGTACAGAACAGTGCAGGTCACCTGCGTTCCCTGCGTGCTAAGCTCCGTGTCCCCCACCTGGAGCTCAGCCTCCCGCCGGCTCCACCTTGGCAGCTCACACAGGACTGCGAGTGGGGGACACAGGCACGAAGAGAAGGACAGTGGACCTCTTTCCCTGCCTCGGCCAGGCCCGGTTCCAAGTCGGCAGTTAGCGCCGGGTGCCCAGACTGACCAGGTGTGCTGGGCAGAGGCTGGGTGCCCAGGGGTTCGCCTAGCCCAGGGATGGGGTGTGCAATGCCTGTGGCCAGCACAGCACCCACCATGAGTGTGCGGAGAGCAGCACCAGCCTCGGGGCTAGGGGACCAGGCCGGCCTGGGAGGGAAGGAAGAATGGCGGCTAGGCTGGGAGAGGCCTGCCCCCCACCCCCAGGGAAGAAGAGAGCCAGGCCTGCCCTGCATTCCTGGAGGAAAGGGAGCTAAGGCACCTTGAGCACCCCAAAGGCCTCTGATGAGCTGCAGGTGTCCACCACCTAACATTTCATCCTTGAGTTAACCGGGCCCGGCTGGCTCTAGAACTCCCCAGACCTAACGGGGTCAGGGCAGCTGCCGAAGGTCACAGAGCTAGGAAGGGGCGAAGCTGGACTCGGGGAGCACGAGGCCCAGGTGTCCAGCCCACACCGCACTCCGCGGGTAGTTTACAAGTCGGACGGCTGAGAACTGCCTTTCTCCTGCTGTAGTGGGCATGGTAACACCAGGGACAAGCTGGGTAGGCGAGGGGGTGGACACAGGAAATGGGGACAGAGTGGCTCCCGGGGCTTGGGGCAGCTGCTCTGGCCTGGCAGACATACGACGTCCACTTGGCGGAACGTAAGCCAACGTGACGCTGCTTCCTGAACCCGAGCTCTAAGCTGTCCCAGGGACAAGATGCTTCCTCCCAGCACCTGGTTCCTCCTGATTCCCAGAAGCTGTGCACCGCGGGGGGGAGAAGCCCGCCCTGCCTGCAGAACAGCTGCCCACACCCAGCCAGAGGGCAGGGGCGCCGGAGGTCCCCTTCGTAAGAAGCCGGAGGTCCCAGCACACGGGCCTGGGTCGGGCACACTGGGCCCTGACAGCCACACACACAACAGCAGCCAACCCGAACCCCAGCCCTCTGGGGCCACAAGCCAGAGGGCACAACGTGGTGGCCCCTGGAGTGGGGGGCGTCAGATTCCAGCAACACTTCGGGGCTTGGTCCTGGTCCCTCCAGCCCAGCCACCCTCCCTCTCCTGCTCTCAGGCTGTTAGAAGCTGTTTCAGCCATTCCTTGCTGGAAAGGGTTTCCACGCCCCTGAACAATCTCCGCTCCCTGCACCAAGCCTTCGGTGTTCACAGGTGCGGCATCTGGCCAGGACAGTTCTTTACTGAGCAGTGCCATCCTGGGTGGTGTAGACGCTTGCCTCCTACATCCTGCTTACGCTGCCCAGTCTTTAGATGACCCCAAGTCTTGTCTGCATTTTCCCTGAGGGATGAGACGTCTTCCAGCTCACCTCCAGCCCAATGAGACCTCTTTCAAAATGTGGGTGCTTGCAAAAGATCAAATAGCCAGATTTGCAAAAGATCAAGGTCAGAAGAGTGGATGTGCCCACTGCTCTCTCGTGACAGCTGATCTTGCCTCTTCCTGGGCAGAAGCCCACCCCCTTGCTGGTGGCCTCCCCGGGGCCAGCAGCCTCCCCTACTCTGTCCCACCAAGTGGGTGATGTCATGGGTCTTCTTAGTTGGTGCTGCTCAGACGCAGAGGGACTGAGAGCAGGAGATCAGCCGGGCCCCCCGACACTGAGCACAGAACCGGGCCCAGGGCACATGTGCAGCAAGCGTTTGATGAAGGAACGCATGAAGACATACATGAGCTGCACACAGCTGCCTCGCAGGTTAAGGGGCGGACTCCAAACTCCTACAGACCGAAGTCTGCTCGTCTTCCTTCCGAGTCCACATTCTTTCCATCGTACCACCCAGCCTGCGCCTCACAGGGTGATGCTGGCCTGTGCTGGGAAGAGTTTTCCTTTTTAAGGGTCTCTGGGGGAACTTCTTGGGGCTTATGTTACTTTCCAAAGGTGTCAGATTCCAAGGATAATGCCCAGGCCTTCCTGTGGGAAGGCAGCTGGTCAAGGAGCTGTGGGCTCCTGGGGAGCAGCAGTGCCTGTTCTAAGTGGGGCTCCCTTGCCCCCCAAGGCTCTGTTAAGAGCTCCCTCCCATTGCATATCAGACCCTCTCTTCTTTCCCTTTTACACATAACCCTCACTGGCGAGTGTTCCAGTTGCTAGGAGCAGTGCACTCTCACCGAGACCCGGCACTGGGCCGAAGGGGAAGACCCTATGTCACAACACCCATCGTGCAGACAAGAAAACTGAGGCAAGGGCGCCTGGGTGGCTCAAGTAGTTGAGCGACTGCCTTCAGCTCAGGTCATGATCCCGGAGACCCGGGATCGAGCCCCACATCGGGCTGCCTGCTCGGCGGGAAGCCTGCTTCTCCCTCTCTCACTCCCCCTGCTTGTGTTCCCTCTCTGGCTGTGTTT
Source organism: Spilogale gracilis (assembly GCA_004023965.1). Classification (NCBI taxonomy): domain Eukaryota; kingdom Metazoa; phylum Chordata; class Mammalia; order Carnivora; family Mephitidae; genus Spilogale; species Spilogale gracilis. The sequence goes on from PITA01012913.1 coordinate 48,046, forward strand.
CTCTCTGTCAAATAAATAAAATCTTAAAAAAAAAAAAGAAAGAAAGAAAGAAAGAAAACTGAGGCCCAGGAGCAGAGAACACTGCCCCCAGTTACAAGCAGGCTAAGTGAGATGGCCACACGTCCTCAGTTCTCAGATGACACTTGCTTCTTGTGATCCGAGTGTGCACTGAATGCCACATTGGGCCTTTTGTCCCTCAAAGTGCTGCTGTTAAATCCAGGATGCACCCACTCCCAGAGGTATCTTAAAATAGAGGGAACACTGTTGTAACCAGAAAGTATAGTAACTCCCACGTGCCCAGTGTCTGCGTCCACGAGGCATCCACGCTGCATGGGTGCCCGGGGAATGTCCACCTCTCGCTCGTGCCTGGAGGCGGTCGTGGCTCTGAGCAGCCCGGGCACTCAGCCAAGCCACCATGGCCCTGTCTAGGCAGTCTGGCTCTGAATCTGTTGCCTTTTCCAACATCCATCCCTTGGAACTGCTGGGGTTTGTGGGTCCAACAGGTGTGAGGGGCTCCAGTAGGCCAGCGACACAAGGAGGCAGCCGAAAGAATTGCTTATGTCCAAATTGTGCCCTGAGCCTCCCCGACCCCAAGGTGAAGAAGCCTTCCACAGATTTAAACCTGCTTTGTGGAGACCCCCGGGCAGGGGTGAGGTGCTACTCTGGGCAGTGGCCAGGAAGGCCTCCTGAATCTTGGTGGCCAGCCCCGGACCGGGCACCTGATTCCCCCCTCCGCCTCCTGTGCCCTGGCAGCAGGCGGGAGGTCTGGACGCAGATGAGGGTGAACAGAATCCACATTCATGAGCATGTTTATGAAGAAGGAAAAAAAAATGTGTGTCAACTGCACGAAGAAATGCAAAGCCTTAGTGCTTAGTGAGAAATCTGAGTCAGGGCCCAAGCCTGCAGAAGGCCTGGGAGTTCCAGGTGTTTGTGGAGAGCAGCTGGAGGAAGTAAGGGAGCCAAGGCGAGACTCGGGCCAATGCTAACCTGTCCCCTGGAGGGCTGATCGCCACTCCCGGGAGAAAGCGGGGCCTGCCCCTGGCTTTAAGGAAATTGATCTGTGTTCTCAGCAATGCCCTCTGAGCAGGATCCGGACCTTCCTTTGGCGGGTGCAGGGAGTGTGAGGAGGTGGCTCACTGTGGCTGTGCCCTCGGCGGGCCTCTGTCACCAGGGCCGTGGGCGAGGCTGGAGCTGACCCCGGGCAGGCCTCCCCCTCCCTACTCAGGGGCCAAAACAAGGACAGAGCAAGTGTTTCAGGCTGCTGCACCCCAACTCTTGAGTCACAAGAAGCCACTGAATGACATGTGTGCTCAGGGGAGTGTGTATGCACTTACACATGTGTGCGTGCAAGTAGGCGTGCACGTATGTACCCCAGGCCTTGCTCTTCCAGAACATGGGACACCCTGATGCACCTCCTAGTCCAGGTCAGCAGCTTGCCAGGCAGCAGATGGGGGCCGCCACCCTGCAGCCCCTGAGGGCACGCTGGGCAACGACAGGTTCACCAGAGAGGCAGAGCCGGGCCACAACCGTGATTCGGCAACGGCCCAGCAACACTGGCCAACCCCAGGAGCCAGGCTTCCCCATGGATTGAGGGGCCCTGGTGTGTAGTCTGTAGACGGGCTCCTTGCAGTGGTTAGAGATGACCATACAGTCATGTCCGCCATCCCTTTGAAAAGCCTCTGGCCACCAGTAACTGTGCCTGGAAATGCCAGGTTCCAGACCCAGTCGCGACAGTAGGGCAGAGCTCCGTCTGAAGAATAGGACTGGTGGTAGCGAGGGCGGGAAGCATCTGCGGGGGCCTCCAGACCAAGGGGACCCCTTCACAAGGGCCTCCGGGAACCAGGCGCACGTGAGTTCAGGACGGGTCTGGAGGGTTTAAGCGTGAACGGCACACCTGGAAAGACCCTCCAGGTCAAATAGCAAGATCGATCCTTCCAGAGTCACACCCCCCAGGCTTGGGGAGGGGCAGGCATGGGTGGGGAGCACCTCGCTCAGGGCAGCACCAACCAGAGCCGACCTGGGTCTCTTTGCTGCGCGCCACACTCCGCCCCTGCTCACTGGGCAAGGCTGGGAGCGAGGGCCCTGGGACTTGACGTGAAATACACACAGAGCCCACGGACGACATGACACGGAAACCCAGTCACGAGCATACGCACGTGCACGGAGAAACACACGTGCGCCCCAAGCTTTGTGCACAAACGCTCACCCCCGTGTGTGAGCACACGCGCTCAGTACGCCCACCCTGCCTGGCTCAAGCTGGCGGAGACTGCACCCTGCTCCCGCCCAGCCGCTCCCCGCCCAGCCGGCCTCTCCCGCCCTACTGGTGACACGCTGCCGCAGGGACACTCACAGCAGCTTGAGGATTTCCACGTAGCAGCCGAGGGTGCGGTCGGCCTGGGGGCCCAGCTCGATGCTCATGGTGCTGCAGGCGGGGCTGACCATGAGGCAGTCGATGAGGTTGGGCTCGCTGTCGTTGCCCGCGCTGGCCGTCAGCGCCGGCTTGGCACTGCTGCTGTGCTCCACCTCCACGTGGATCTCGCTGGAGGCCACGACCACCGACTTGAGCCGCGCCTCGGACAGCGTGGCTTCCTGAGACACCAGGTCTGGGCTGGGGTGCAGAAGGCGCAGAGGTAAGGTGGGCTTCCGGTCGCAGGGCTGCTGGCAGCCGTTCCGGATCTCCTTCAGGCTGGGGGAGTTGTCGCGGCTGGCGGGAGAGCGGAGAGGGCGTGTCAGCACGGCCACCCGCATGTGGCCCTGAGCTGTCGTCATGCGAGCTGTGACCTCCGCCGTGCCAAGTGCCTCCCCGAACCTGGTGGCAGTGTCGCCCCCACCAGGAGGCCTTCCCTGGCCATCTATGAGACCATCTATGTGCTTTGCTTCTAGTTGTATCCTGGAGTCTCGCGGCCTCACCTCTACTACCCCATCCCTGGCCAGGTGAGAAAGCTCAGCATCTACTCTCCACCAGGGGTCCCAAACCCCAGAACTGTAGCCTCCTGCAGTCTGTGGCTCCCTCCTGTCCACCCCTGCTCTTGGCTGAACCCCCCTCCCCCCGGGTACAGCATCTCCAAACACCTGGAAGAACAATGCCTGTTAACAGCTGTTCACCAAGAAAAGGGATCTATGACCTCACTGATGTCACATCTGTGTGGGAAATGCTGGGCCAAACACATTGAAATCAGGCTTCTACATAGCAGGACTTGTCAGAGCCTTGAGGCTGGTTAAAGTACCTCCTTACTCAGGGGAAGGCTCACTGGAGTGCAGGTGATCCCAGAAATGCGCTTCCTTTGTTGGTGCTCCTGGGTGGCACAGCACTAAGGGGTATCGCAGACCACACAAACATTCTGAGACCTCTCTGGATGGCTGCTTTTACCATCTCCATGTTACCAGTGAGCAGACTCTCTCAGAGGTCAAACGTCCTGCCCTTGATAACACGACTTGTAAGTGGATGGGGCTAGGATTTGAAATCAGGTCTCTGACTACAAAGCCCTGGCTCCTCACCAGCACAGTGGCTTCCAGGATCCCATATGATCCTGTGCATATCCTCCTCCTCCATGAAGTCTTCCCTGATTTCTTCCACTTGCCACCTCTATACTTCTATCCCTGAACTAGAGCTTTCCACCCCTGGCTGGACACGAGTATCCTGAAGCCTAATTTGATCAGAATCTCTGGACTGGGGTCCAGAGACCAGTAACTTTCCGGGCTCCCTGTGTGTGTGGTCAAGGTTGAGTCCACTGCTCCAAGAGCCTCCAAACTCGACAGCATGATCACAAACAGCTGCTCACCCGGGCCCTCCCTAAACGTGCCACACACATGTGCCCTGTGCTTGCAAAGAGATGCGCACATTCCCTGTGTGCAAGGACCAGGATGATGGATCTCGGATGCAACGCACCTCGAGGGCCCAGATTTCTCCCACACGCCACAAGCCGGGCCTCAGCTGAGCCCACCAGAGATGTTTAATAAATACACTTTAAACTTCGCTAGGGAAAAACAAAACCCATCAACTAAAGTCCGAGAATTCAACAGCTGATGGAAAGTTGTGTGTGGTCTGGAGTGGGGCTGGAGGGGGACAGTGTAACTATCTCCACGGGTTCAGAGCTAATTTGCTACCCAAATACTCAACACTCCATTTCCCTTTGTTTGCCTTTGCTGGGATTTAGGAGTGGATTTTCAAGGCTGTTTGGCTCAGATTGGGTGATTTTCCAGTGAGCTATGTTAACCTGGGTCAAGTTGTCTGTTCCCCTGTGAGTACATCATGTGCCCACCGAGAGCACTGTGGCCACTCCCGGAGGACACGGGGCTTTATCTTCCAGGGACTGATCACCAGGGTGGGACAGAGTTGGGCCCAGCAAAGGTCCCCCCAGCACTGCATCCCTTATGGTGACTTCCTGGAGGAGCTAACAGGAAACTACCCTGGGCTCCAAGGGGGCTGGGTGGCTCTGAGCTGGAAGCTGGGACAGGTCTATCTATGCAGGAGGCAGCAGGACCTGCCTCGCCCTCCCAGATCTCTCCCCTGGGCACCTGCTTGCTATCACCCAAAGTCAGGCTTTCCTCCTCCCGTCCATCCTCCATGTAGCAGCAGCCAGGGGGCATCTGGAAACCCTTAGCTCACCAAGTCCCATCACTGTCTACTTAAACCTCCTGGGGACCACAATGCTCTCAGCATGAACACCCCACAACTGAAACGCAGGGCAGCTCTGCCACTCACAGCGTGGTCCCCAAGCAGCAGCACCAGCACAAACGGAAACCCCAGACCCGCTGAACTAGAATCTGCATTTTACCACGACCCCCAGGAGCAGCTCAGCAAAGGGAGCTTGAGCTGCTCACCTGTACTGGTCACCCCAGGGCCGGGGCTGGCTGCTGTCCTCCCCGGCTTCATCTTTGCTTATCTTTCCCTCTCTCTGCTCTGTCACGCTGTCTCCCTCCCTTCCTCCCCTTGCAGTGGCTTTTATGAAGCAGCAGATCGCCTGTACATTCTGCCAAGAACGCGAATTCCTGGGCCCGTCCAGGGAGCGCTGTGTCCAGCGGTCTGCATTTTAAAGCAACAGCCCAGGGATTCTGAAGCACGTGTTAGAGGATCGGAGATGGAAAAGGCGACTAATGCCAGCCCCATCTGCACCTCTGGGCCTTCGTGCGTGCTGTTGTCTCCGCCTGGATCACCCTGACCTGCTTCTTGCCTTGCTAGGGCTGGGAGCTCTCGACTTAAATATCACCTCCCTGAAGGATCCCTCCCTCACCTCCCCCTAGAACAGGATTTCTCAACTCTGATCACACACTTGACTTGCCTAGGAAATTTAAAATGAAACAAAACAAAACCAAACCCCACAACAATAGCAAAAAATCCAATGCCAGGGCCAACCCAATGAGATCAAGAATTACAGTGGATGGGGCCTGGGCACCCCTGTTCTCCTTTAAGATATAACGAGTGTTATAAAAACCTGCCAGAAAAATGGAGCCCCGGCTGCAGCATTTGCTGGGTCCTCGGCAAGAACACGCTCATCACAATGAACCCAAACTATCAAGGTGCCATCCCAGACTATAGAGCTGGGAAGGGACATGCTTCTGAACACAACAGGGCTCCAGCAAAGCCTGGATGGTCAAGTTCATAAATCTCAGGTGCCGAGCTTCATGAACTTTACTTGTGTGACCCCCAGCCACCAGATCAGGATTCCTGCACCACGGTACTGCTGACATTTGGGGCTGGATCAGTTTCTGTGGGGGGCTGTCCAGGCATGGCAGCATGCTTAGCAGTGTTCCCAACTTCTCCCCACTGGACTCCAGGAACACCCCTGCTCCTGCCCAGGCTGCAGCAACCCCAAAGGCCTCCAGACAGAGCCAAACACCCGTGGGGCTCCAAACCGCTCCTAGCTGAGAACCACTGACCTAGATCAAGATGATCAACATTTCCAGGAACCCACAGACTTCTCTAATGCCCTTCACCTAGGCCCCACCCCGAAGGAGGCCGTTCTTCTGCTCCCCACCCCCCCACTAGGTACTGTTCTTGAAATTCCAGGAAAAAGAATCACACTGGGGCGCCTGGGTAGCTCAGTGGGTTAAAGCCTCTGCCTTTAGCTCAGGTCATGATCTTGGGGTCCTGGGATCGAGGCCTGCATCGGGCTCTCTGCTCAGCAGGGAGCCTGCTTCCTCCTCTTTCTCTGCTTGTGATCTCTCTCTCTGTCAAATAAATAAATAAAGTCTTTAAAAAAATTAAAAAAAAAGAAAAAAGAATCACACTGTATGTATCTTTTGGGTCTGGCTTCTTTTGCCCCATTCTGCCTTTGTGGGATTTATTCACTTTGCTTGCTGTTCTAGTTCATCCATTCTTGCTGCTCTACAGTTTTTCTTTGTGCACAGACCCCCAGCTGTCCATCCATTCTCCTGTTGCAGGACCCTTTGACCTTCTGCTGCCTCTTTTTTTGTTTCTTTTGCAGGACATCGGAGTGGAGGCAGATTTTTGTTAGGAGCTGTTACAAATCATGCTGCTAGAACATTCCTGTACATGATGAATGAATGTCCCCAAAGCTACGAGCAGCTGGGTCACAGGGCACATTCGTGCTTAGCTGATGTTCTGATCTTGTAAACCTTTCCCACGTGAGGGACAGGTGCCCAGGGTTGAGACTCCCTGACACAGACCATGTTACTGATGCCTCTGGCTCACAGTCTCTGCCCACGCTCACAGTCCTGACCAAAGCTCACTGTAACTCCTCCCTCTTTCCCCCACTGCTCGTCCATCTCTTGCCACACTGTCCACTCCGGGAGGGCAGAGGCTCCATCTAGCCGGTTACCTTTGTGCCTTCGGTGCCTGGAATACAATGGGCTGTCACTAGCTGAGGCTGAGACGATGAGAAAGACGAGAGCCAGCTGTCGCTGTCCCCAGGCCCCTGTCTGTACAACTGTGTGTGCGGTTCCTAATTCTGGTCCTTTCCACCTCTGCCCTTCTCCTGGGGCAGGTGTGGGGAGAGAGGTTTCCAGAGTTCTTCTACTTCCTGTTCCTGAGTCAGGAAAACCTGCTTCAGGGCACCTGGGCAGGGCTTTGAGGACACGGAAAATTCTGGGGGGGCGGTGCCGTTTCCTGCTGCTGCTCCTGCCCCCACCCAATCCCAAGCCAGGCATCCACCGAGTGGGCCCTGGGAGGCCGAGATGAGTCACGGGCCTCGGGAGGAAAGGGAGCTTGAGAATGTGGGACACTCCTAACGGTTTCCCTGCTTCCTAGGGTGGTCTGAGCTGGAAATGCATGCAGACCGGCTCCGGAGCTACAGCGTGGGAGGCGAAGGGCAAGTGACCATCCCTGCGCACAGGGATGCTGGGATGGTTGTACGAGCCAAGTGTTACCCTTTGACCTTCTGCTGCCTCTTTTTTTGTTTCTTTTGCTTTTAACACAACAAGCACTCGCGAGGGACCTGCATGACATCTCCAGGCCCCGGTACCATCACCTCCTTCTGAACAGGGAAATGATTCAAAAATGTACGGATCCCCCATGACTATCAGGACCTAGAGGTAAGAACTTTAAAAAGAGTAATCCTCCCTTCTCAAGTCCTTTCATGAGAAAATATGCCCTTAATAAGCTTTTGTGGTGCCTTCTCCAACACCTCAAAGTACAGTGTTTGTTTTAGAAGCTTCATTTGTATGGATTTTCTATGTGTCAGAATGTTCCACCGCCTTCTCTCTAAGGACTGAAATACACTCCTGCTATGTCCCCAGCTCTAGCTGCACACATTTTGGTCCCCTGGGGGTTGTGCAGTATACCACCTGAACAACCGGACAGAGGAACTACAGTAGATGCTACCTGGTCCTGCACATCATTTCCTCTCTAATGACCCCAGAGGTCACTGTATAAAGTTATACACAAACTAGTGGCAACTGCGTCAGTCTGCATCCCAGGAGTGAACCTCAGGAAAGAATGGAAGATGGTAAGTAACTATACCCCAGTGCCATCCTCCCTCAGGGGAATGACTCAGACATGTTCCACAGTCTCCTGGAGGGGGCCCAGTGGGGAATGTGCAGGTGCCTGCAGTGGTCATCAGACCTATGGCCGTCCTCCGTTCTTGGGTCCCCTCCCAGTGCATCCTTGGGTTATGGCCCTAATGCCCTCTTCTGGCCAAGCTCTAGAATATGGCTCCATTTTACTGTTTCCTCAGCCTTTTCCCCTCAGACTCGATCGTGCGTATCGGATGCCATCTCCCCCGGGGAACCTGAAACCGTGCCTGACACACACAGGCACACAAGAAATCCACGTGCGCCACAGGCAAAATGAAATTCGGCTGAGGAAGACAAGGAGAAAGGGAGAACGTCTCCTGCACGCGCGCGCACACTCACACCCCCCACGCACACCTGCACCTGCGTGCACGCATTCTCTCGCGCCACAAGCCCCAGGTGTCACACGTGCCAGGTGGTGAGAGATCTTCAGAATCAAACACTCGCTCCTAAAGCCAAGGCAACCCAACACCCTCCCAGTCGTCAGTGTTGATTCACAGTGTTTGCTTTTCCAGCAACATCCCAAGGCTCGGGGCGGGAATCAGCGGGCACGCGGGATCGGAAAATACACTGGAGGCAGTCCCAGCAAACGCCACTCCACCTCCCTGGCCTGGTCAAGGTACAAGCCGCCCTCCCCAGTCACCCGGCCCTTCACTGTCCCCAACCAGAGGCAGTAACGGGCCCCGGGCAGCCCCCCCGGCGGCAGCAGGGACTGACCTGTTGATGAACTCTTCGTAGCAGGAGTAGATGGCAGCCAGGCACACGGCCACCAGGTTGGGCAGGACCCGGGGGTGGGGGCAGTGCCCCGTGGGGCCGTGCATGCTGGAAGAGAGGGGACAGGGTAAGCAGGCCGCGGCAGCAGTGGGGCCCATGCAGGGAGGCGGGGGGCGTGGTGGCGGCCGGGTGGTGCCCATAGGGTCGGGGGTGGGGGTGCTCCAAGCTCTTTGCCGAGGGTTTGGCAGCACCGGGATCTCGGTCCTGGCTCTACCATGTGCATGTAGCACGGAGCCAAGCTCCAGGCCAGGGGCTCTAGATCCAGGGGCCTGGGTTCAAGTCCCGATGAGCAGTCTTGGCAAACTACTTAATCTTGCCAGTCTCAACCTGCTTAGCTATAAAATGGGAACATGGCCCCCTCCCTCAATGGGATGTCAGTAAGGACCCAGTTTTCCATAACTCGTGGAAAGACTTAGCATATGGTAGTCATACATACATCCTGGGACAGTCGTATTTATGCCTGGGGGTTCTGGAATAATGATTCACAATACCACATTTTAGTCTCAGCAGTGGCCTGCTTTGAAAGAAGAATGATTATGGTCACCCTGGCCCAACACAGGGCCTGGGGCACATTTGCTAAGCCCCCTTGAATGCCAGCTACTGTTATTTATTAAGGTCAGTTCTGTGCCTCAGTTTTCTCATCTGTAAAGCTGGACCAATGCTGCTAGCCCTGGGCTGTTTGGAGCCGGTGGTAGTATCTGTCTCACTCCTGGAAAATCACTGTGGCCACTGAGGATGAGACAGGCCTAACCTGAAAGAAGTTTACAAGCCATAAGTGCATACTTAAAAGAGACCCTGAAGTCCCTGGGGTTCCAGCGGAGAGAGGCTTCCTTTGGAGTCAGACATGCTTTGTGAGTTCCAGGCGAGTATATTTAGGAAACACATAAGCTTTCAAAACCAGCTCAAACAGGCTATGTTGATTTCCTTAAAAAACGAGAGTCATGACAGTGATCGCTGACGTCTGCATCATGCTGACACAGTTCCTAGAGTTTACGGGTATTAGCTCACTAAACCTGCACACTAACCGGATGAAGGGAGTACTGTGGTTCTCATTTTCCAGATAAGGAGACAGAGGCACAGAGAGAAAATTTAAAAATCAAAGAAAAAGCAAGCCCTCTCTTCCAAAACACCAGCAGTGAGTAAGAGCCAGAAGATCTGGTTTCCTCCTCTTGGCCAGGTTTGGGATGTGGCTCTTCCAGTCTCCAGTGATGACCCTCTGGGGCCAGCAGGGCATCGTCTCCTGATGCACTCGGCACTCGTAAACCAAAGGGCTGTAAGGTGTGGGGGCCATCGAAATAATCCTAGCATTGAGAACGGGCACCATGTCCTGCTGTGTGTCACATACTACGTTAGGGGCTTCCTCATGTACCTTCTGGTTTAATTACACAACAACCCCTGTGGACAGTGGCATAAAGAGGACCAGAGAAATACAGCAACTGGCTCAATGTCACACAGCTAGTCAGTGTCTCAGAGCACGTGAAGTCGGGAGAACCTAGGTGACCCCGTAGAAGATGAGATGCTTAGGGCCTTTGAATACAAGTGGATTGTCTCTGGGCATCAAGGGAGCGAGTAGTTGTGGAGTGGAGAGGAGGGCTGGCTGGTAGGCAAGGTGGGGAGGGGGTCCAACTGGGAAACCCACCTCTGAATGAACTTCTTCACCACTTCCATCCCCGCGTTGAGCTCGTTCAAGGCGAGGATGTACTCCTGAGTAAACAGCCTCAGTCGTGGGCACTTCCCAAAGTCCTGCAGAGAGAGCAGAAGGGAGAAGCTGGGCTAGGCTGCAGAGGAGGCTGGGATCCCGGAAAGGGCAGTGGAACCCCACTCTGCCCACAACTGTAGGTGCAGAAGGCAACAGGGAGACACTGGCCAACTCCTCTTTCTAGAAAGCACACATTTTTCACATTAAGAACCTGGCCTCGTCACACTCTTGCTTACACTCTTTGATGGCCGCCCATGGACAGCAGCAAATGTCCTGACACGGAAGGGTTTTCTGGCACTTGTAGTGAACTCACTGGCGCGATACTAGTGCACAAAGATGTGCTCAGCAAAGAGGGCAGCTGGGGCTCCCCTCTGCACGCAGTGAGACGGCCTGCACATGTTGCACTGGGTGTCCCCCAACCCCCGGGGAAGCCCCAGACTCCTCTTCTGCAGGCCCCTCACAGGTTCTGAGCCCTCTGCTTGCCACTCAGCACAGCTAAGTCAGGAGATGCCCAGTCTGGGGCCATCCACTTGGGAGGAGGGTTTTGGGACTTCCTGGGAGTATGGAGGAGGCAAAGGGAGCCCTGGGGAAATGTAACTCTGTGTCCCCAAACATTGTCAATGAAAAGATGCCTTTTCCTTCTCCTGAGTAAGAGAGCTAGAAGGAGGTCCAAGAACCAGACTTGGCCCCAGGGTGAAGCTGGCTCCCAGTCATGGGCTTCTCAGATGGCTCCCTCGTGCTGTAGGCTGACCCAGCCACCACCTGGGTTCCAGAAAACACTTAAGGAGCATTTGATGACCTTGTCCTTTTGGTTGAAGAAAAAGCTACCCTTATTTGGCACATGGAACCACAAAGGCAGATCAGACAGATGGACAAGCTTGAAAAAGGCTGGCTGGACAGGTAATTGCATGTGTGTGTGAGAGATGTGGGGTGTGGGAGAGGTGTGTGTGTGTGTGTGTGTGTGTGTGTGTGTGTCTGTGAGAGAGAGAGAAGGAGAGAGAGAGAGACCTGAGAGAGACACATGGGGTGTGGGAGATATGCATAAGAAAGACCTATGAGAGTGTGTGTGTGTGTGTGTGTGTGTGTATGTGTGTGTGTGTATGTATGAGAGAGACATAGGGTGTGGGAGGAGGGGTGTGTGTGTGTGTGTGAGATGTAGGGTGTGGGAGGTGGTGTGTGTATGAGAGACACAGGGTGTGGGAGGAGGTGGGTGTGTGTACGAGA
>PITA01012914.1:0-59723 GCA_004023965.1 Spilogale gracilis
AAGGTGATAATTTTCACAGCACACATGCCTGATGCTTGACTGGTGTGATTTGATCTTATTCCAAGTAAATTGTAAAATCAGGAATATTCATTGATGGCCTACTGTGCCCTTTTATTTTGATTTTATGCAGATTCTTCAAATTTTATAAGAATCTATCAAAACTATATAGGTCTCCAAATCTAACCTTGTCAATATGTAAAATAAAATATTTACATATTAGAGAAATAATAAAATATGATCATAATGAAATACATTGTTTAATTACTTTGTAATATATTACCTTGTACCATCAATGAGTAATATGGTGACCATTAATCTGAATTTATTTCCAGCACTTCCACCTCCTCCCTCACTAGCAGCTAAGTTACCATTGCTATAGATAGAACAATCAGAACCAGAATGTTCTGGGTTTGGGTATGTGCTATCTCTGTAATTTTACGAAGTTCTCTAGGGAAATCTGATACTCTGTTATCTTCCTTCCCTACTGCCTTTGGAACCTATAGAAGGGCTCTATCTTTCTTCTACTTCTTGTCCATCTCTTTTTTGTTAGTCATGTATCATCTCCATTATAACAGAGGCCATCACATGAAAAAAAATAGGAATATTAGGGGTGCCTGGGTGGCTCAGTTGGTTAAGCGACTGCCTTCGGCTCCGATCATGATCCTGGAGACCCAGGATCGAGTCCCACATCGGGCTCCCTGCTTGGCGGGAAGCCTGCTTATCCCTCTCTCACTCCCCCTGCTTGTGTTCCCTCTCTGACTGTGTTTCTCTCTGTCAAATAAATAAAATCTTTAAAAAAATATAGGAAGATTAAAATACAATACTCTTGCACTCATATTTCTTAATTTTTTAAAAATTTTTATTTTTTCCACCCTACCTTTCCAACCCAGCCACCATACCCCACCATACCCTCCGGCCCCCTAGCAACCCTCAGTTTCTTTCCTGAGATTAAAAATCTCTTATGGTTTTGTCTCCCTCCCCTTCCCATCTTGTTTCATTTTTTTCCCTCCCTACTACCCACAACCCACTGCCCTGTCTCTCAAATTCCTCATATCAGAGAGATCATATGATAAGTGTCTTTCTCTGATTGACTTATTTCCCTGAGCATAATAGCCTCCAGTTCCATCCACATCATTGCAAATGGCAGGGTTTCATTCTTTTTGATATATACAATGAAATACTATATATATCACATCTTCTTTATCCATTCATCTGTTGATGGACATCTAGGTTCTTTCCATAGTTTGGATATTGTGGACATTGCTGCTATAAACATTTGGATGCATGGGCCACTACAGATCACTACATTTGTATCTTTAGGGTAAATACCCAGTATGGTGATTACTGGGTCATAAGGTAGCTCTATCTTCAATTTTTGAGGAACCTCCATACTGTTTTTCAGAGTGGCTGTACTACCTTGCATTCCCACCAACAGTGTAGGAGGGTTCCCCTTTCTCTGCATCCTCGCCAACATCTGTCATTTTCTGACTTGTTAATTTTAGCCTGGTGTCTGGTGGTATCTCACTGTGGTTTTTATTTGTATTTCCCTGGCACTGAGGGATTTTGAGCATTTTTTCATGTGTCTGTTGGCCATTTGGATGTCTTCTTTGGAGAAATGTCTGCTCATGTCTTCTGCACATTTCTTGATTGGATTCTTTATTCTTTGGGTGTTGAGTTTGAGGAGTTCTTTATAGATTTTGGATACTAGCCCTTTATCTGATATGTCATTTGCAAGTATCCTCTCCCATTCTGTGGGTTGTCTTTCAGTTTTGTTGACTGTTTCCTTTGTTGTGCAAAAGCTTTTGATATCGATGAAGTCCCAATAGTTCATTTTTGCCCTTGCTTCCGTTGCCTTTGATGGTGTTTCTAGGAACAAGTTACTGCAGCTGAGGTTGAAGAGTTTGCTGTCTGTGTTCTTCTCAAGGATTTTGATGGATTCCCTTCTCACATTGAGGTTTTTCATCCATTTTGAATCTATTTTTGTGTGTGGTATAAGGAAATGGTCTGGTTTCACTCTTCTGCATGTGGCTGTCCAACTTTCCCAACACTATTGTTGAAAAGACTGTCTTTTTTCCACTGAACATTCTTTCCTGCTTCATCAAAGATTAGTTGACCATAGAGATGAGTGTCCATTTCTGAGCTCTCTATTCTGTTCCATTGATCTATGTGTCTATTTTTGTGCCAGTACCATACTGTCTTGATGATTACAGCTTTGTAATGGAGCTTGAAGTCTGAAATTGTGATGGTGCCAACTTTGGTTTTCTTTTTCAACATTCCTCTGGCTATCCAGCATCTTTTCTGGTTCCAAATAAATTTCAGGATTATTTGTTCCCTTTCTTTGAAAAAAGTTGATGGTATTTGGATAGGGATTGCATTAAATGTGTAGATTGCTTTAGGTAGCATAGACCTTTTCACAATATTTGTTCTTCCAATCCATAAGTGTGGAACATTTTTCCATTTCTTTGTGTCTTCCTCAATTCTTTCATGAGTACTTTATAGTTTTCTGAGTACAGACTCTTTGCCTCTTTGGTAAGGTTTATTCCTAGGTATCTTATGGTTTGGGGTGTGAATATAAAAGGGATCAACTCCTTAATTTCTCTTTCTTCTGTCTTGTTGTTGGTGTATAGAAATGGAACTGATTTCTGTGCATTTATTTTATATCCTGACACTTCACTGAATACTGTATGAGTTGTAACAATTTTTGAGTGGAGTCTTTTGAGTTTTTCACATAAAGCATCATATCATATGCAAAGAGTGGAAGTTTTACTTCTTCTCTGCCAATTTGGATGACTTTTATTTCTTTTTGTTGTCTCATTGCTGATGCTAGGACCTAGGACTATGTTGAATAGCAGTGGTGATAGTGGACAGCACTGCCATATTCCTGACCTTAGGGGAAAAGCTCTCAGTTTTTTTCCCATTGAGAAGGATATTCACTGTTGGTTTTTCATAGATGGCTTTTATGATATTGAGGTATTTACCCTCTATCCCTACACAATGAAGAGTTTTGATCAAGGAAAGATGCTGTATTTTGTCAAATGCTTTTTTAGCATCTACTGAGAGGATCATATTGTTCTTGTTCTTTCTTTTATTAATGTGCTGTATCACATTGATTGATTTGTGGATGTTGAACCAAACTTGCAGCCTAGGAATAAATCCCACTTGGTTGTGGTGAAGAAGCCTTTTAATGTACTCATGGATCCTATTGGCTAGTATTTTGGTGAGAATTTTTGCATCAGTGTTCACCAAGGATATTGGTCTGTAATTCTTACTTTTGATAGAGTCTTTGTCTGGTTTTGGGATCAAGGTAATGCTGGCCTCATATAATTTGTGTGGGAGTTTTCCTTCCATTTCTATTTTTTTTAATACTTTCAGGAGAATAGGCATTAATTCTTCTTTAAATGTTTGGTTGAATTCCCCTGGGAAGCTGTCTGGCCCAGAGCTCTTGGTTTTTGGGAGATTTTTGATGAAGGCTTCAATCTCCTTACTGCTTATGGGTCTGTTCAGGTTCTCTATTTCTTCCTGGTTCAGTTTTGATAGTTTATATGTCCTAGGAATGCATCCATTTCTTCCAGATTGTCAAATTTGCTGGTGTATAGTTGCTCATAATATGCTCTTCTAATTGTATTTCTTTGTTGTTGGTTGTGATATCTCCTCTTTCATTCATGATGTTATTACTTTAGGTCCTTTCTCTTTTCTTTTTGATAAGTCTGGCCAGGGGGTTATCCAATCTTGTTAATTCTTTCAAAGAAAAGCCTCCTAGTTTCATTGATTTGTTCTATTGTTCTTTTGTTTTCTATTTCGTTGACTTCTGCTCTGATCTTTATTATTTCTCTTGAGACCTTTTTTGTTTTTGGGAAAGACTTGTATTGCTATATACTTTCCTCTCAGGACCACCTTTGCTGTGTCCCAAAGATTTTAAACTGTTGTGTTTTCATTTTCATTTGTTTCCATGAATTTTTAAAGTTCTTCTTTAATTTCCTGGTCAACCCATTCATTCTTTACTAGGATACTCTTTAGCCTCCATGTATTTGAGTTCTTTCCAACTTTCCTCTTGTGGTTAAGTTCTAGTTTCAAAGCATTGCAGTCTGAAAATATGCAGCGAATAATTCCAATTTTTTGGTACCAGTTGAGACCTGATTTGTGACACAGGATGTAATCTATTCTGGAGAACATTTCATGTGCACTAGAGAAGAATGTGTATTCTGTTGCTTTGGGATGGAATGTTCTGAATATATCCGCGATGTCCATCTGGTCCAGTGTGTCATTTAAAGCTTTTATTTCCTTGTTGATCTTTTGCATAGACTATCTGTCCCTTTCCATGAGGGGGGCTATTAAAGTCCTCTACTATTATTGTATTATTGTCGATGTGTTTCTTTGATTTAGTTTTTAATTGGTTTATATAATTGGATGCTCTTATGTTAGGGGCATAGATATTTACAATTGTTAGATCTTCTTGTTGGGCAGACCCTTTAGGTATGACATAGTGTCCTTCCTCATCTCTTACTATAGTGCTTGGATTAAAATCTAATCTGTCTGATATAAGGGTTGCCACCCCAGCTATCTTTTGATGTCCATTAGCATGGTAAATTGTTTTCCACCCCCTCACTTTAAATCTTTGGGTCTAAAATCAGTTTCTTAGAGACAGCATATTTATGGGTCTTGTTTTTGTTTTTTGTTTCTTGTTTTGTTTTTTTTTTAATCCATTCTGATACCCTCTGTCTTTTGATTGAGAGATTTAGCCCATTTACATTCAGGATAAATATTGAAAGTTATGAATTTAGTGCCATTGTATTGCCTATAATGTGACTGTTATTGTATATGTCTCTGTTCCTTTATGGTCTGTTACTATTAGGCTCTCTCTTTGCTTAGAGGATCCTTTTCAGTATTTCCTGTAGGACTGGTTTGGTGTTTGCAATTCTTTTAGTTTTTGTTTGTTCTGGAAGGCTTTTTATCACTCCTTCTATTTTCAGTAACAGCCTAGCTGGATATAGTATTCTTGACTGCATACTTTTCTCATTTAGTGCTCTAAATATATCATGCCAGTCCTTTCTGGCCTGCCAGGTCTTTGTGGATAAGTCTGCTGCCACTGATCTAATATTTCTCTCATTGTATGTTACAGACCTGTTCTCCCAAGCTGCTTTCAGGATTTTCTCTTTGTCACTGAGACTTGTAAGTTTTACTATTAGAGGATGGGGTGTAGACCTATTTTTATTGATTTAAAGGGGGGATTCTCTGTGCCTCCTGTATTTTGATGCTTGTTCCCTTCACCAAATTAGGATAATTCTCTGCTATAATTTGCTTTTATAAATATACCTTCTTCCCCCCTCTCTCTTTCTTTTTTCTCCTGGGATGCCAATTATTCTAATATTGTTTCATCTTATGGTATCACTTACCTCTCAAATTCTCCCCTCGTTGTCCAGTAGTTTTTGTCTCTCTTTTTCTCAGCTTCTTTATTCTCCATCATTTGGTGTTCTAGATCACTAATTCTCTCTTCTGCCTCATTTATCCTAGCAGTAACAGCCTCTATTATTTATTGCTCCTTATTAATAGATTTTTTTATTTCCACTTGTTTAGATTTTAGTTCTTTTATTTCTCCAGAAAGGGATTTTATTTATCCAGAAAGGGATTCTCTAATCCCTTCCATGCTTTTTTTGAGCCCAGCTAGCACCTTGATAATCATCATTCTGAACTCTATTTCTTCCATAATACTAATGTTCCTATTGATTAGGTCCCTAGCCATTGGTACTACCTCTTGTTATTTATTTATTTTTTTTAGGTAAGTTTTTCTGCCTTGTCATTTTATCCAGATAAGAATAGATGAATGAGAGAGGAAAATACTAAAAGGGTAATGAGAACCCCAGAAAAATATACACTAAACAAATCAGAAGAGACCCAAAACTGGAGGAAGAGAAAGGGAAAAACAAAACTATTTCTATTTCTCTCTCTCTCTCCCCTCTCTCTCTCTCTCTCCATATATATATATATATATATAACCCAAGGTTATACTGCCTCACCCTTGCTAGGAGCCAGGCTAAGCAATTTGCACAGGTTCAGTCTCAGGAACTTTTGTTCCCTGAATGCTTTCCGTATAGCTTTGGAGGACGGAAATGAAGACAGTGGCCTCTCAGTCTCTGGCCCAGAGGAGCCAAGAGCTCGTGGCCGCACTCCTCAATGTGTCCTCAGAGAAAAGCAGTCAATCGCACCTGCTCCAGTGGCGCTCCCTGCTCACCCTGCCTGTTACCGAGCATTTCTATCTCTGGCGCTTAGCCCCATTTAGAGTCTCCAAACCCAGCAGATTCCTGCCACGCACTCCTGTGCCACCCCTTCTGGTGGATGAAGGAGAGGTTCTCCCCAGATCTGCTACTTATGCAATCTCTGCTCAAAGAATAGTGGCCTGACTGTGCCTCGGATCATGGTTTAAGGTAAGCCTGAGCTGAGAGCCCCCTCTTCGACTCTGTCTCTGCAGCTGGCTTCTCTAATATGATAGCTCTGGGAGCTCTGCCATTTTCAGACACTTTGGGTCCTTTTGTGACCCTGTGGGTCCTGAGGGCTGCGAGGACTCCATCCCTTCTTAGCCTCTGGGGTGACATCCCTCAGTGGAGGAGAATTCTAAAAGTCCTGATTTTGTGCTCTGCTGCTCTACTGCTGCCTGGGAGCTGACCCTTCCTCCCAGGGCCTGTCTTCTCAAACGTTGCCTTGGATTCACTTCTCCCCATGTGTTACCTGTAGAAGGTGGTCGCTTTTCAGTTCCTAGAATTGCTGCTCTTCTTCTCTTTGCTCTCCTGTTGAGTCTGTAGGTGTTCTGACTGGTTTGATAACTGTGAAGCTGAACTCCTGAGACTCGATAATATCTAGGTTTCCCACTCCTCTGCCATCTTGCTCCTCCCCTGTTAAAACTTATTTTTTTTAATACCTTATTTGCTTTACTTTTTATTACATCCTTCTTTTATTTTTCTAATGTTTTAAAGTTAAAATGAGTAGAATTCTGTAATGAGCACTAGCTTGCATACGGAATGAATAAAGATTGTTTTTGCATTGTTCAAGTAAAATATTTAATTTGGCTAAGATAGAGTGATATTTATAAACAGACTTTTCTGGCTAGTAAGTTTTTATTTTTTCAGGTAGAGGAATACCTTGAAGATAAATAATCCAGTGGGTATTTATTAAGTCAATTTTAGGTGAGCTAGTATATATTTATACTTATAACAAATAATAGTCCCTCACAGTTTATGCAATGTCATACTGTGCCTTTTGGATATTATAGAAAGGATGAATATTTAACCATTAATAATGAAATATCTATGACACTAATTTATTCAACTGACTTCTTCACTGAGATCATCAGGATTTTTTAGAGCTATACATAATAGTTTTTTTTCTTAATGGGCTTAATGCAGAACTATAAAGATTTTTAAGTTAAGTATTGATAGTTATTTATGAAAGTTAATTGAAATTTTTCATATAATTCTTCCTTTTTCTGGTCTGGATATGAATGAAAGGAATGAGAAAAGATATTATCCAAGAGTTATAAACATACTTTGGGACGTCTATTGAATGAATGTATCATAATGTGTCACTGATCAAAAAAATTTTAACTTTTATATCAAGTTTTAATTTAATTACATGACTAACAACCATATTCATTAAAATGTACCTTTGCTGTAAAATGAAATAAGAAAACTGAACTTAAAAATAGGGCAATTTACTCTACTACCATATTTAAATTTTGATTTTATTTTCCCTTAAGAGAATTCATTTCAAGTCCAGGAAATATTCTGGTTTTTGACTCAGCCACTTGAGATCAACCCCAAGAAAGATTTTTTTGGTTAAGTACCAACATTTCCAGTATGGCATCTAGACCAGCATAGTGCAAGATGACCCAACAAAATCATATTTCCAATTCACTCCATATTTCAATTTGTGCTGGCTATTTGATAACACATTAACAAATTATAATAAATTTCTCTCCCAAGAATTTGGTCCAATGTCAATCTGACTTAAAAAAGAAAAAAATCAAAGCTGCCCAGTCAAATTAATTCTATCTTGACACACTTGTCATTAGCTATTGAAATTTGATCTCCTAATGCTTAATGTATTTATTGTCCTTCATTGCACCTTACTGTGAACAGATTGTATTTTATTGAGGAAAAATTGGTAGTATCTATACCAGTTTAATATTTAAAAATATGGAAAAATTCCGTATTTCTGTATGGCACTATAGCACCTGTTGTCTTTGTATCTTATTTATTCTTTTGGTCTGGCCAAGAACAGGGTAGTGAGAGAAGGGGAATGGAAGGCATTCTGGTATCTTTTGCTGACTCGTCAATAGTTGGGGGTTGTAAAAGATCACAGATCAGAAAGGACTTTAAATTCTAGTGCATTTAAGCTTACAACTTCTGCTTGAGCTATGTGACAAGAGTTTGAGATGCCCTTCCAAATGTGCCCAGCTTAAGTTACAAAAAAATGTTAATAGCTTTGACCTCTTCAACTATTACATGAAGAAAAGGCTCTACTTACTTAAGGCCCACCCTATTGTAATCTCTATCTTTGAAGTGAGTCACGTATTTATTTCCTCTCAGGAAAGTTTAAACCAAAACATGTTTAGTCAGTAGGATTACTTTTTACTTTAAGAACCCCAG
Organism: Spilogale gracilis; assembly: GCA_004023965.1. Taxonomy (NCBI): domain Eukaryota; kingdom Metazoa; phylum Chordata; class Mammalia; order Carnivora; family Mephitidae; genus Spilogale; species Spilogale gracilis. The sequence goes on from PITA01012914.1 coordinate 8,640, forward strand.
GCATCTGTACACTTTAATCTTATGATTAAAAGATACCAAATTAATGCATTAATTTTAAAAATGTGTACAAAGTATTGACCTAAATTACTACCAACCTCCTGAGTCTTCCTGTACTCTCTCCTGTGTTCATGCAATTAGCTATTCTGTTTGTAAACTGAATGCAAGTGAATACGTTGAAATTTCGTTTTTGACATAATCACCTGGGACAATGGCCAGCACCGTCACAAAAGCAAGAGATTGTGATTGCTGATGAAACAGGCTGATGGACAACCCAAATACTGTTTAACTTGTGAAAACCTTATCTGTTAAGCTTACATTTAGATTTAAGAATATTTGAAATATATTACAAATTAGAAGTATTTGAAATGCGGACTTACCAGGATTATTCACTGTGTTATAGGGGATGTACAGGATGGAAGGCCCTAGAATTCAAACTATTCCTTAGGAAACCGAACCTAGTCCTAAATCATGCTTCTGATCATCTTGTAGGCCCTTTTCATTAAATAATAGCAGTGATAATGAAACACTTATTAGATTTTTGCTCCATTAAGGAATTTTAATGAGGCTGTTGTTATCAGAGAAAACTTCAAACATGACAGAATCATCTCTGAGGCTATTCCCCAGGATAGGTATTTCTTTATATCTGTGCCAATGTATATTGGGTGGCTGAAAGATTAGAATCAGAGACAAATAGAAAAGTATACTTGTCTTTTCTCCATTGTATTTTATTGGTATCCATTTTTAAATCTGTAAAATCAGAATGCACCTCGGGTGGTCTTTCACAGTTTAAGTTTAATTGCAGTGCTTTTTTCTTTGTTGATATATATTTTAACTAATGGAGTGATGTATGTGCTGAAATGTGGAGACTCTCGTTTCTGATTTCATTTATCAGATACATGAAACCTACAAAAGACCAAGAAATTGATGTTTCATTATTTTTCCATCAGTGAAGTTCCATTGCTTCATATCAGCCTTTGGGTATAGCTAAGAAATGCTTGTAGATTTCTCCATTTTTAGATCCTGGGCTGGTAACATTGTCTGTAATAATTTTTATCAATTTGTGTGTGTTGGTGTGTTTGTATATGTTAGTGTCAGGTGATAATACTCTTCAGTGGAGAAAGTAAACAGTGCTCAATTTTTCCATTGCCAGAAACTAGTGAGCCTATCAGGAAGGCATCCCATTAGACAGAACGACCTAGTTGATTCTATCAATATTGAGTTCAAATCAACAAAAGGCAGGTTTCCTAGAGAAGCTAAGAAACATCTGGTATGAAATACTAAGACCCTGAATTTCAGAGCCTGAGCTCTTCAAATAATGGGGATTTTTATTTAACTGATGGCTGTTTTTCCCCCATATGAACACTTGGATGCATTGTAGCATGGAGCTAGTAGTCCTCGGTAGTTGACACATTCTCTGTTCTTCACATAAAGTGATTATGTGGACTGATGTACTTGAAGAGATAGGACTAGGATTCCCTAGAAAAGTGGATTTAAACATTTTTGACCATAACTCACAGTGTAGAATGCATTCTGTTCTTCATCCTGACTTAAAACATATACACACATAACTAAGAGTCCTATATAACTAAAAGGGAAAATATCAGAAGTAATTAACATAAAGACTTTCTACCTGTGATTCACTCTGACCTAGTCTATTCTTTTTTTTTTTTTTTTTGAAGATTTTATTTATTTATTTGACAGAGAGAAACAGAGCTAGAGAGGGAACACAAGCAGGAGGAGTGAGAGAGGGAGAAGCAGGCTTCCCACCCAGCAGGGAGCCCAATGTGGGGCTTGATCCTGGGACCCCAGGATCATGACCTGAGCTGAAGGCAGACACTTAATGACTGAGCCACCCAGGTGCCCCATGACCTATTCTATTCTTATGTAACTTTTTTTTTAAAGATTTTATTTATTTGACAGAGATAAACACAGCCAGAGAGGGAACACAAGCAGGGAGCATGAGAGAGGGAGAAGCAGGCTTCCCGCAGAGCAAGGAGCCCGGTGTGGGGCTTGATCCCGGGTTTCCGGTATCATGACCTAAGCCAAAGGCAGTCGCTTAACCAACTGAGCCACCCAGGCGCCCCTCTTATGTAACTTTTAAAAATGCTAACTTCTGTTGTTTTCTTTTTATATGTGAAAAAATGTATATATAACTTGTTAGAGTCAAAAGAATACATAAATACTTGATGAAGCATAGTCATAAAACAAATGCCCTCACATAGAATATTATGAACACTAATAAAGCCCTCTCTGTTCTTCTTGGTATCAACCGCTGCCTTGTACTCTTGCTTTTCTTTTTAGATTTATCACCTATATTTGAATTCTCAAACAATATATTTAGTCTTGATATAAATTCTGGGTATTCTTCTTTGCCTTTTTTTCTTCCTTAAATGTTGTGTGTCAAAGATCAACCTGTTTTATTCATTCAAGCAACTTTTCTTTATTGAATGCAGACTGTATGCCAGATCTCCTGCCACAGGCTTAGTGTACATCACACAAAGCAGATAAGAATTTCTCCTCTTAAAGAACTTAGGCTCTACTAGGAAGAGATGTAATGATGTAATAAATAAATATATCTTAGAAGGTGAGGTCTGATAAGGAAACAGTAGAGTGGAATTAGGATAATCCAAAGTACTAAGAATCCAGAGGTAGATGGCACTCTTAGAAGGATTGCTCATGATGGGCCTTGTTGAGAAGGTTGCTTTTGACCAAAACAAGCAGCCAACCAACCAAACCAACAAGCTGCTGATGAGTTGTAATTTATTTACTTTCACTGCTATATAGAATTCTATGGTATAAATGCACCATACTTAACCCTTTCCCTAATTTGGTTAGTTGTGATATTAGAAATAGTCTTCTGTTATCTCCTGGGACACATGTAAATGGTTTCTCTAACCATTTCTACAACAAAGTAGAATTTCTAAGGCACAAAGTATTCAAAATTTAACTTAAGATAGGGCCAAATTTATTTCCAAGCAGTTAGCCAATTCTCACTACCATGAACAATGCTTAAGATTACTTACAGTCCACGTTTGACTGACATTCAACATTATCAGATTTTTAAATTTGGTATATATTGGATATAAAATTAAGTATTTTTTTTAGCTTGCATTTACCTTGTATCTATTGAAGTGAGTATCTTTTAATATAAATATTGACCTTTCCTGTTTTCTCTACTGTCCATGAGTTTGCCTGTTTTTCTGCCAGATTATTTTTATTCTTTCTCATTATTTATGCAATCCAGATCACCTCCACATCTTAAGATCCTTAACTTAATCACATCCACAGTCACTTTTTTTCCCCAAATAAGGTAATATTCATAGGTTCTGAGGATTAGGACATGGACATATCATTTTGATATGATCATTCAGCCCACTAAAGTAGGTTTGGTATACTTCTTGTACTCTACTTGTGCTATTGTACTATTACTTTCTAGCCATACATTTCTTTATTTCTTTGCAAAACTCCTGCTAATTTGAACCTGAAGCCATCTTGTTATGCTATCTTATACCTTTCCTTTTTGCTTTAATTTGCAGTTTTTCTTATCTTCAAATTTGCATCTTCATGGATAACTTAATATTCGCTTTCTCTGTGTCATCCTGACATCACTCCCACCTTCACCTCCTCTCCAATGAAGCCATCTCACACAACAACTATCCTGGGGCCTTGTTAAGACTGCAAGTTTTTAACTCTTTACCTTTACATGTCATTTTTAAATTCCATACATCAAGGATGTCCTTCCAGATTTCTTATTCATTTGCCTTGTCCCACATGTGTTCTTCAACATCATTTATACCTGGAGCCTCCTGATCCCCCTTTTCACCCTATTCATAAGGTCCCTCTTCTCTGGAATGTTGTATGGCTCACAGCAAGTGCTCTATAATTTCTGTCTGTGGTGGTAGCAGAAGTATGAGTGCCCAGGTTCATATTCCCTCAGCTCAACCACTTCCTTGCCAATGTTTTTAATTCTCTTGTCCCATTGCCCTTCCATTCCTTTACTTGACTAACTCCAAACCTGAAACAGTTACAACGAACTGACATAGTCCTAACCTTTGTAACTTCAGGCTGGTTGCAGAGAGAGACATGAAGTGATCATGAAGAATGTTGTTAGTATTCTGAAAGCAAAAATACAGGAAGCTAGGCTAGCGGAGGGTGAGTATCCCTGAAGTTGTGACATCAAAACTGAGACATAAACAGTGCTAATAACTGGCCAAATGAAGAGTGAAGGGAAGAGTGTTGTGGCAGTTGGAGAAACATGCACAAAGGCCAGATCATCAGGTCATTCTGGTCTCAATTTAGACACTACTTTCTCTGTGATGCCTTCCTTGACTTTCTGTGTCTAAGTTGGGCATCTCTTCTTTGTGCTTCCTTAGGAATCTTCAGTTCTCTTTTCTCAGCATGTCTCACAATATGTTTGCCTGTTTTCTTGACTTTCCTCCCCACTGCAATCTGGAAAGAGTTTCATGTTTGTCTTGTTCCCCCAAATATCCTTGTGGCTATAAAGCATCTGACATATAATAGAAGCTTAAGAAAATCTGTCAATTAGTTGAATAGATCAGTGGGTGAAAAGCCTCCAAAGGGCAACAACTCTGTGGATATAGCTAGAGGCCAAGAGATTTGCTTTACCTTTGTTGTGGTCATCTTAATGGGATGTATTCAAATTGGATGAATTAAAGGCAATGCATATTTATTCCATGGTGTGGCCATTATTCAAGGCACTGTTGAAGTATCACTTACTCTTCTTCACTTGTGTGGTACAGTAATACTACCCTACTTATCAAAGGCAATCCCATGCAAAATAAATAATGTACAAGGGGTGTTTAGGTAGCATTGAGTTCTCACTCTGTTAAAGCAACTATATTGTTTTTATATGTATATATCATTAGAAGCATTTTTTTTTTTTTGGTACTTGTTGGATTACTGCATAGATTTTGGGATCTGTAGCCATGAAGAATTTGGAAATCAGTCCCCAGCAGGGCAGTTCTCATTAGCACCTCAGTGTGTCACAGTTGTAAGGTATTACCGCCAAAAAATTGTACAAATGTTTTCAGAGCTCTTGCAGCATTATCATGGTTTTGGGAGAAAATAGGGCAGTTGGGCAGACTGGAAATTTTGGTGAAAGCAGACCATTAGCACATCAGCTTGTGGGACTGATGACAGATCAAGGATTTTACCCCTTTCAGACACTTTAATGCTGTTATAAGCTTCTAAGAGCCCTTTAGAGGAAAGAAGGTGGGGATGAGTTGCTGGCAGATACTGTTTTATTGTTTAGATTATTTTTGATGAAAATCTTTACTTTGAAGTTGTAGCATTAGTTAGGAATTTCCCTGCCAAGAGTTAACATCCTAGAGCATTATCAAAGCAAATCTCATAATTTTGCCATGAAGGCACCAAATTTCCAGTCACGGTGGGGGAGAAAAAGGTAGACCAGCCCACTTCCTGCATTGAAAAATTGTATGCCCATCCTCTAGAAGTGATGAATTGTAGACATTGTGGCCTTTACATTAGTGGAGAAAAATGACTGGATGCAGGATTCTTGACACATTACTTCTGAAAGTTGTGTTAGCACACACGAGTTCCAGCATGGTGCTGGCAGGATTTATAACTTCGACTTTAGTTATCTTCATTTATAATGTTATTTATGGAAAAACTGCAACTATCACATTATTCTATTTCTTGAATTATTCTATTTCTTGAATAATTAAGGGGCAGTGGAGTGGAATGAACACTAGACTGAGAAATTTCAAGTTCTCAAGTAAGAACTCTCAGGTAAGTTCAGCCACTAATTCAGTAGACATCTTGGATGAACTACTGTAGGTCTTTAGTAGTTCAAGTAAAAAATGAGAAGAATGGACTCTACCAACTGATCTCAAGTTGTATCTCTCAAAAATTTCCCTAACACCCCTCAAAGACCACTCAGTGGGGAGCAGAAAAGATACTTATGTGAGGCTCCATATTTCTGATTCCATTTTAACTAGTCTCTACTTTGATCTCCTTAAATACTAGTCTTTCTTGGAGTATTTTCTTTGGACAAATGGTCCTCTGTTCATTTCTTTTTTAAGTAATGGACTAGGTGATCTCCAAGTGCCATAACCCATTGCTCTGTTGTGAGTCATTGTTAAAACTTGTAACTTGTATAAATTCACATATTAAAGTCCTTAGAAATTCAGCTTAAGATGTTTCCAGAGTAAAACAGACTTAAAAAAATTTCTCAGGGAAAATCATTTTAAATAATGTCACAAATGCCTCAATCTGCAGTTTATCTTATAAATGAGAATAAAAATATTTACCTTATTTTATATCATATCATGAATATTCATCTGAAATTAGATGTTATCCTCAGAATAGAACATCAATTGAATGTGAGCATCAATAGAATTTGAATATAAACTATATTGCATATAATTTTAAAATAGTAGTACAGCAATATAGTCTATATTCAAATTCTAGTTCCATTATTTCATTATTTAGTAATATTTTGACTTCTAGCTTTATGACTTGCTTGAATTATGGTTTCACTCTGTGTGTATGTGTATGTGTGTGTGTGTGTGTGTGTGTGTGTGTGTGTGTGCATGTGAAATGAGAATAGGAATAGTATCTGCTTCTTAGGAATATTTTGTGCCAGTTAAGTGTTACAACCAGCGTTAAATACCTGGCACAATGGCGGCATTATCTTACTACTTAAATAGGAACTGTTGTATTATGTAAATTTTTTTTCATTTTTTATTTCCTACATACTAAGTGAATGGAGATCATTTGTTCCTGTATATCCTGCAAGAAGAGGCCCTGACTGCTTTTGATTCAAACTGTCTTCTCAAAGGTGTTACAGAACAAAATAGCCTTGGAAAATGAAAATGGTATCGCCCTCTAGACCAACGTATTCATTAAAATGAAGACATTGTCTCCCTTGGAGACAAAATTTAGGCAGATTTATTGCCCATTGTAAAAGATTCGGGTTTTCTCTCACCTGGGCTTCCTCCCATAGCACAACCTACAGCATGTGTATCACCTTGCCCACTTTGTGCCCCTGTGTGCTAAGTGGGGCTGGGCAGCTTGTCTACCTGCTGATATTCTGTGAGTGATAAAGTCTTTTGTCTCTGAACTGGGAGTCCTGTGTCTTTTTACAGCATCCATGACAGTGTCAGGCTACCTTGCTTGAAAGAAGGGTATCATCTCAGACCTTTCATAGTTCTTGATTGTAGAGCAATTGTGAAACAGTGTTCTTACCTCATTCAGAGGATGGTAGCTTTTTAAACCATATTTCCTTTCTTTTTCAACAATTTGTTATGAAAAAGTTTAAACATATGTCTAGGGGAACATCTAGATACCAACCAGTTGGATGATATCGCAACAATTTACTATATTATAAAAGGTTTTTTTCTGAAAATAAAGAATAATATTTTTATTTTTCTGTGATGATTGTAACTGACATCTGTACCTCACAAACATTTAGACCTCATAATTAGAGGTCAGAACACTGAGACTCAGAAAGGTTTAGGAGCTTGCCTGAGGTCCTACTAGTCAAAATTATTTCAGCTTCTTAGTTACCTGATTCCATATTTCTGGACTTCAGTAAAAGACTACATATTCATATCATGAGGTCAGCCATGAATGACACTGACCCCACCTTTCTGCATTAAGGTGAAGAGTACTTCAACCTAGAATGAGGCTAAGGGTAGAATCAAGCTCACTGTCCTATTCAATCTGAATTATCTCTCACTGAAAACAAAACATCCAATTTGGGGACATCCTGAACCTGCCAATGGCTGCTTATTTGAAGTGTCCCTCCATATGCTTTACCTGACACCACCAGATTTATCAGAAACACTGCTGTTCCTCCAGGAGACCCTCAGCTTCCCCACAGTGTGTACCAGCAGCTGTGAGGCACTTTTTCTCTGGCCTTCATCACGAGGATGGGGATGTGAGGGGAATACAGAAGCTCTGAGATGTGACGGAGGAGAAGCTGTCCAGCGTCTGGAAGGTCTATCGTGGTCTGAAATCAAAGTAGAAGATAATAATGCAGCTAGTTGTGAATCCAGCAGCATTTATGGTCTGGCCTGTGGCCCATCCAAAATTGGCTCATATTATCTTATAGGAAATACATTAATTTGTAAGTAAACATTTTGTTGATAACATGGGAAGTTGTAAGTTGGAGATAAATATATATAATCCTTAGGCTTTGACATTAACATTTGTAACTTTAAAAAATATCATTCCTATTGCCTGCAAGTGTATCATGACACATCAGCCAGGAACAGGCCTTATTGAGTTGCTAGCATAATGTGTTCATTTTGAATCCCAGAACTGTGTTCACAGTTGTCAGTGGATCCACTCCATGAGATTCTTCTGACGGGATCCATAAAAACAGCAATACTTTTGACTGATTATGTAAAACTGGTACTTTGGAAAGGTAGCTGGCGCATTGGGAGGTATTAAAAATATTCACTGATTAAACAAATGAGTGAATGAATCCATATTACAGGAACAATTACATATGAATATATGTAAATCTGTACTGTTATTTCATCACTGTTAAGATGCACTTTTTTCACATTCTACTTAATATCGCTTAAATTAAGGTGAGTCTTTAATAATGTTGGCAGCATTTTTTCTTTCAGATAAATTTAATGATACACTTTACAGTGTTTTTTATTTCAATGAAATGCAACTTTACATTTCTTCTTTACCTGTGTATTGTATATTCCTATTGAATAGGCCTGTCCCTTCATTACTTTAAGAGGTACTGTATTCATTTCACATAATGCACAATTTAAAATAGAACTTTTTCATTAGCCTTGCTTTTAATAGTTTTAAACATGTGTTCATATCTGCTACCATTCATTTACATAGTGAGTGGGGTGTAAAAACATTCTCTCTCCTCTGAGAAGTGCTCTGCAAAATTGTCAGCTGCAATGCCTGCTGACATAAGAAGGACAAGTTAGTCTCCTCTAGCCTGGGGTAGGGTATGGCATTCATGACCCATCATGGATTGAGCAGACTGAGCTCTACCTCAAGAAAATTTCCCCACTAACAGTCGTCCCTTCCTGTGCAGTATCCTAAGGGTTCCATCATCTCTGCAATACCTAGACTTTAAATTCTTAGCTTTTGATTCCCAGTTCCGCGTGGGCTCCATTATCTGTCTTTATGTTCATTATTTAAGTGTTGCTGTTAGAGTGGGTGGTAAAATGCTGCCTGAATTGTCATGGCAACGAGAAACTCATTTTTCTAATCTTGTCATTGGTTATCAATTGTTACTTTATATATCCATCAGATAAAAAGTCTCAACCTGCCAGATCTAATCAATCTTGTATGGATGACTTTCCCCCCAACCCCAAATATTTTGAGATTAATTAGATATCAGATTTCCAGCTGTTTTCTTCATGGATTAGAGTGCCAATAGGCTAAAGACAATGACTGTTCAATGAAGTTGGGAACAGTAATACGTCAATTCAAAACTCAGAGTCCCTGGCCATTTGTTTAGTTTATTTTCCTCTTTTTACTTTTCTGTGATAATTAAATGTAATTACAGGGAATTTATAAAAGTAGAGTACTCATATCCTAAATGCTTTACTGTATCAGCCTGAGGAAATTCACTGGCTTATTCTTTGTAGATTGAAGTGGGTACTTTTAATTTTGTTGAAAATTTTATAGTTTCCTCTCCCAATGGTATTAATAATACCTTGAAAGGGGGGCTAAGTGCTGTTTCTTCTTCAATTTGGAATACAGAGCAGCATAGGAGATAGAAGGCTATGACTAACTGCCTTAATATCTAAGTTGGAAGTAGGAACCTGTGTGCTTTCAAAAAGGATTTAATTCACAGTGGTTCAAACCACTATGCTTGGGTTTGAATTATTGCTTTTGCTTTTGATGATAGTGGATGTATGTAAAGGCAGAATGATTATTGATTGCTTTGATATGATTTATGATGACCTGATTGGATATCACCATGGATGACAGACACAGTTGTCTGGGCTTTCCATTGTATCTCAGTGGGCTCTTAACATGTAGGGAACAGGGGTAGAATTTTTGCTCTGGTAGCTCAGTGGACGGGACTGTACAGAGATAGTTCATGCCATGTGTTATGTACCATGGGATGTGCATTCTGTAAATAGTTTATGAGTCATCAACTTATTGGGCAATATCCTAACTGATTTTTTTATGGAGAATATAGCATCTTCTTTAGTTTTTATTATTCTTTATGCTAGGTGCTTTTCATTTGAAAGCTCTCTGGATAATTCAGAAAAAAGAAACGAGTGTGGTTTAGAAAACCTGAATTGTCTGCTTGTCTTGAATTCTCCTAAGCTTGATATGCTCAAACAGGGTGCACATCAAAGAATCTTTGTCAGTAAGAATGTTAAAGACACCCAGACGTCCTGATTCAGAAACTTCCACAGGTAGAACCCTGGTTATGTCTTTATAAATAGATTTCAGGTGTCTCTGGCCCTTCACTCTGGCTAAGAACAATAGGCCTATTAAATACTCTGCTACCAATTTATTTGGTGTATACCTGATAATTTGCAAAGTGCCTTCATTTTATCCTTATACCACCTTGTGAGATAGAGCATGGGCAATATGCATGGATATACAAGTTATTTCACTGCTCATGAGCCCCCCGGTGAGGGCACATGTGATGCTTCAAACTTGGTCCCCACAAGCAAGAACTTGAGTTTGAGCCTGCACCAGACCAGATTTGCCCACAGGGACATCTTATAATCCTCACCAAGGTGTGCCATGGGCTAGCAGCAACATTGAGGTAAGCAAGCCATTTATGACATGAAGAATTTGAAAGGTTCAGAGAGGATCGATAGCTTTTCTAAAGCTTCATTGGTAATGAGGGGCCAGTTCAGACAAAGTCACTTGACTTAATCCGATGCTTTTTCTGTTATAGTAGAAATCATTTCTGCATGTTCTTTTAGACGCTCATGTAATTCCACCAAAATATTTTAGCATATGCTCTGGTAGTTTATTGAAACTGGTTCTTGGCCATATAACTGCGTAGAAAAAATTTCTCTTTCTCATTAATCGGGAGAAATTTAATCAACTTTGTGACTTGCATTTGGAAACAATCATACAACCAAAGTAACATTCTAATAACCTTGAAATTCCAGACTATATTAAACATCTAAACTAACAATGGAAACATCATTAAAATTTCTGGGAGTTTTCATAAAGACAATGATATGTATAAGATCATTCTTAATGACATGATTGTCTTGTGATATCTTAGAAGCAGTGGTTGAATGGAGGTGAGGAAACTCAGCTTTGGTCCTCATATTCCCCCTGACTTCATCGAACACACACACAAAATTCTTTACTTGCATTAGGGATAAATCCTTAAATAAAAGTATTATTTAATGGAAACAATTATCCAAATATGTAACTATCCAAATAATTATCCGCCAAGGAAATAAGAACCTGTGTTCTTTCAGATGCCAGTTTTGTGTGGCTTGTTATTGAATTTTTATGTGTATCAGTTGTTGCTAGAAAACAAAAACAAAACCCCTATCTTTTATGTAGGGTCTTGCTACTTAAAGTATGGTGCCAGGATTAGTGACATCAGTATCATTTGAGAATTTGTTGGATATGAGGATTCTCAGATCCACCCAAACCTAATGAATCAGAATCTGGATTTTAACAAGAGTCCCGAGTGATTTCTATGCACATCAAAGTTTGAGAAGTCCAAGTTTGGAGTGGTGTACGTTCAAGCCTGATGTAAAATTCTTTTATGACACATGTATAAGCAGCTGTTGATGAGATGTGCCCAGGGAAGGCATCAGTCTGTCAGCATACCAAGAACATACTTGGATCATGCCACTGTTCATCAGCTGGAGACGTCTGTGATAGTAGATGATGTTTACTATTAAGAAATCTCCCTCTTGGGGTGTTTGGGCATCTCAATTGGTTAAGCATCTGCCTTCAGCTCTGGTCATGGTCCCAGGGTCCTAGGATTGAGCCCCACAGAGGGCTCCCTGCTCAGCAGGGAGTCTATTTCTTCCTCTCCTTCGGCCTCCCCCCCACCCCGACTCGTGCACACACTCTTTCTCTCTCAAATATATAAATGAATTCTTAAAAAAAAAAAAGGGAAGCATTCCTCCTAATGTTTCTTCTGTCTGGTACACATCTTAGAACCATTTCCATGCTGAATTTTAAAGCTCTGAGGTGATGAGAACCCATGTCATACATCATGGAGTCTAAGCTGTAGATCTCTTTGAATAGGCACACAAGCTCATTAGTGTTATCTGAGTGATGGGGCCTGTTCTGTGACATCATTTGTGTCTTTCAGATTTTTGGTGCTTTCTGCTTTCCTGGTTTATGCATTGACCCTTCTCCAATCTACAGGATTTCTGACTTTTACCCCTGCATGCTGGGGTCTGGTCTGAATACTTTTGTCAGGTTTCTCTTCTGCCTTCTTGTCCTTTTTGGACATCCTGAGACTCAGTAACTCTGTCCAGTTCTGAAAATTTTTTGTCTCCTCTGGCTTTGCCTGATGGTGGACTCTACTCTCTGTGCTAGAGGTGGCTACTTGTGTGTTGTCAGTAGGACAGCTGCTACCCAGGGGTGAACCCAGCTTCTGATCCTTCTCTTCCAGGCTTGCTCTGCTTCAAACCTGTCCATAGATCTTCAGTGTCCCTTTGTCTTGAATGGAAGTCTAGACCCATTTGTCTCTCTTCTGAGGAATGAGCATGAGAGTATGAATGTGTTACAAAAAGGGAAGGCTGTGAGCACATTAGTCATGGGGGGCTGGATTCTGGGTTCAATTTCAGCTGTCAGAACCATCAATTATGCTAAATAAAAGCACAAGCAATACACCATCTCATTTAGTTAATAGAAAAAGCTGAATCTCACAATCAAATCAGATTGGCTATTCTATGATCCAATCAGTTGTGGAGATGAAATAATGTGTCTTATTCTCCTAACAGGATGCTTAGTTTACAGGAGGTGTATGAATAGGATCTAGTTCTTTTTCCTGAAAATTAGTTCAAATAAAACTAAAAAGGACTGCTTTGATGTGGTAGGTAAATTTAGCTTTAGTGACTGTATTCTGTCTGTGTTCCTGGGGACACAGATTAAGTATCGTAAGAAAAATCTGAGGCCATTCAATTCTACTGGACAGCGCACCATTTCAGTCAGGAGCACATCACCAAGAAAAGTCATTTTTTTGGACAATGATTTTCCTGTAATTGATAAAATCTACAGAACAGCCTTTGCAAAACCCAGGGTCTCTCTAGAAGTGTGATGCCAGCTTGCGAATGAACAGTATGCATTCTGTTCAACTTGGTTCAAATCATTGAGCATCTGGTTTATGCAGATAATAGAGAGCATTTGTCCAGACACCTGGCATGTGCAAATTGCTTCTCATTTTTATACTTGCAAATGAGGAATCCAAGACCCCTACAAAGTTATGAATAAATAATAGGGCTAAAGGCTTACAGACCAAAGTCATCATTAAAATAAACAAGCTTTTGCTCAAGATTTAATGAGACATCTACTCTGCAAGTACTGCATTCCCAGTTCTTCACTGTCATCTTTGTGACTTATGTTCACCAGTCATTTCTTTCTCTCTTCCTCCCTCACTCTCTCTCTCTTTAAGAGATTATACTCATTGCCTAATTTTGATGGCCTCTGACAGTGGTGCACTAAAGAAATGCAGTTTAATATAGTGAGCTTTGTTGGTACAGGGATGCAGTTAGAGGCCTTTGACTTTGTCTCTTTGGTAAAGTCTCATAAACGAGCTGGCCTTGGACAAAATTCGAAGTGTACCCTTCCATTCTCTGAGGTTCCTTTTTCCCTATCCTGACTTTTCCTCTTGGGGGATTGCATCCTCCAAGTGTTCTTTTTTCTTCTTCCCCTCTTTGAAAATGTGTTTTGAGGAGAAATGCAGAAAAACTCATACTAATGAGCAGACAGCTGTTAAAATTATATTCCTTTTGCTGAGAATATTGATATTTTTAACTGGAGACAAGAAACCACATGTCAAAGAAAAAAAAAGAATCTGTTACTTGCAGAATGTTAAGCATTAGTAAGCAGGTGGAGAAGATATTTATTCCGATGAGGGAATGAGATCCTAAATTCTGTTAACTCCACACAGGCTCCTTGCTTTACCCTATACATAAGAATGGCTGTTCTTCAAAGTAGAGAGTCCAGATATCGATCCTCAACTCTATGGTCAAATAATCTCCAATAAAGCTGGAAAAAGTATCCAGTGGGAAAAAGACAGTCTCTTCAATAAATGATGCTGGGAAAATTGGACAGCTACGTATAGAAGAATGAAACTCGACCTTTCCCTTAGACCATACACAAAGATAAACTCAAAATGGATGAAAGACCTCAACGTGAGGCAGGGATCTATCAAAATCCTAGAGGAGAACATAGGCAGTAACCTCTTTGACACCAGTCACAGCAACTTCCTTCAGGACACGTCTCCAAAGGCAAAGGAAACAAAAAAGCAAAAATGAACTTTTGGGACTTCATCAAAATAAAAAGCTTCTGCGCAGCAAAGGAAAGTCAACAAAACAAAGAGGCAACCCAGGGAATGAGAGAAGACATTCACAAATGACACTACAGACAAGGGCTGATATCTAAGATCTATAAAGAACTCCTCAAACTCAGCACCCCCAAAAAAGATAATCACATCAAAAAATGGGCAGAAGACATGAACAGACACTTCTCCATAGAAGACATACAAAAGGCACATGAAAAAATGTTCATCATCATTAGCTATGAGGAAAGTTCAAATCAAAACCACATTGAGATACCGCCTTACACCACTTAAATGGCTAAAATTAATAGGACAGGAAACAACAAGTGTTGGAGAGGCTGTGGAGAAAGGGAAACCCTCTTACACTGTTGATGGGAATGCAAGTTGGTGCAGCCACTTTGGAAAACAGTGTGGAGATTCCTTAAAAAATTAAAAATAGAGCTACCCTATGACTTTGCAATTACACTATTGGGTATTTGCCCCAAAGATACAGATGTAGCGAAAAGAAGGGCCATATGTACCCCAATGTTCATAGCAGCAATGGCCACAATTGCCAAGCTGTGGAAAGAGCCAAGATGCCCTTCAACAGATGAATGGATAAAGAAGATATGGTCCATATATACAATGGAATACTACACCTCCATCAGAAAGGATGAATATCCAACTTTTGTATCAACATGGACGGGATTGGAGGAGATTATGCTGAATGAAACAAGCCAAGCAGAGAAAGACAGTTATCATAGGGTTTCACTTACTTGTGGAACATAAGGAGTAACATGGAAGACATTAAGAGAAGGAAAGGAAATGTGAATTGGGGTAAATCAGAGAGGGAGATGAAGCATGAGAGACTGTGGACTCTGAGAAACAAACAGGATTTTGGAAGGGAGAGGGTGAGGGATGGGTGAGCCTGGTGGTTGGTATTAGGGAGGGCACTTATTGAATGGAACACTGGGTTTGGTGCATAAACAATGAATCTTGGAACACTGAAAAAATAAAATAAATTATTTAAAAAAAGAAAGAAGAATGGTTGTTCTTCAGGGTTAGAAAGACAGGACCAAGGTGAAATCGTGCAGGAGATGAGCAGGTATATGTGAGGATTAGTGGAGGGACAGAGAAAGTAGTAGAAATAATTGTGTAATGCTAAGGGGTTCAAGTTACCTTATTAGTTAAGAAATTAAGGCTTTACACTAAGAGATGGAAAACAAAGATATTTACAATTCCTACTTAATGCATAGAGACTATCCTCAAAATCCACTGTACTTGTAATGTAAAGGCATTCTTTTAAAGAGCATTAAGTCCTTACATAAAAGCTTCTAATAATTACTCATTTAAAAAAAATATCTTCAGTTGTTTTGTGTTAGATTTGCTTAAAGTAATGCACTTTTGCACAGATAATAAACCTTGGATCATAAAATTTAATCAGATTTAGTGTGGTAGCCAACTACCAGAGGGCCCCAGTAGTACTTATCTCCTGGTAGTCACATATTTATGTCATCTTTTCCCATATTGAATATCCTTGATCTGTTCAGGATAGATCAAGCAGGATATTATGGAAGTGACACTCTGTGGCTTTTGCTAGGTTTGGTCACAAACCTGTAGAAGCTTCTGTCTCATACTCTCTGCATTGCTCGCTCTAGAGAAAGTTAGATGCCATCTAGTAAGAACACACAAGCAGCCCCAATGGAAAGTCCATAAGGAGAGGAGGAAGCAGGGTCTCCTGCTATAGTTCAGCTCCAACTTGCCAGCCAAATGAATGACTCCCACTGGAACACATTCCAATTGCATCTTCATGAGAAAGCATAAACCATAAGCACCTACATAAACTGCTTCCAAATTCCTGACTCACAAAAGCTATTAAAGATAATAAATTGTTTATTATTACTTTAAGTCAGTAATTTTGAGGGTAATTTGTTACAAAACAATAGATGATTTATGCATATGGATAAGACAAGGATCTAGGCTAGACCTTTGGATAGTAAAGTCAATAAATCAAGTCAATGAATGTGACTCAGTGATACTATAGCCAAGCATGATTCTAGACACTGTAGTTAGAATTTAAAAAATACAATACCTTCCTTCTGAGATAATTCATAGTATTGTTGGACATATTAAATTTATCCACATCACCAAAGAGAGAGCACAGGGAAAGATGTGCTTGTGTTCTGCAGATATTATGAGCTATAGAAATGAGGTCAGTTTGGGTACACCAGACAGCTCATGACTTGTGGAGGAAAGGGCACCAGAGGTATCCCACAAAAGAGTCAGGACCGTGTGAACGGATTGGAGAGAGGTTTTTCTGGTGGGAAGAATGTAATCTTAAGGTATGGTAATGGAAATGAGCAGGCTTATTGTGGGAGGATTAGTGTGTGTGTGTGTGTGTGTGTGTGTGTGTGTGTGTGTGTAAATGATAGTTTCTGATGTTCTGATCTCGGAATATAATCTGAGAAGTAGAAAAATATTAAAAATTCTTAAACATTATAAGTCATCTTGGAATCAGATTTTATGAAACCTAATTCGATTTTAGACTACAGGATGAATTAGGAGAATGTGCAGATCATTGAGAAGTTCTCATGGTGATCCAGGTTTGAGAGGGATTTAGTTGGAGGCCTTGGGGATGAAGAATTTTTCATGGAAAAATGGAAATGAGGGGAATGGGAATGAGAAGGGAGGATGAAAGCACTCAGTGACAATCTCTTTTCCTTTGGACTGCAAATACTGTAGCGTCAGGAACTGTGTCCCCACAGCCTAGCACATAACTGGCATTAGTAAATACCATATATATTTATGAAATAAATAAATAAAATGGGGCCAGTCCTCAGTAGAGCTGTCAATACATTGATAGTTAATCAGTAGTTGGCACAGTCGAGGCCTTAGGAGGTGTGAGCATCTTCCCTCCAAGTCTGTTGTCCTGTTTACTGGCCCTTCAGGTGTGGACTCGGTGCCATGTTACTTGCTGCTCAAGATTTTTCCTCATGACTCTGCTTCCTTGCTTGGGCTGACCACTCCTAGGTCAGTAAGGTGACATAAATAAGGATTATTTTGTTCGCGTCTGGCTATCCAATAGATCGTAAATAAGCTTCACCAGGAGAGGGGACCATGTCAGCTAGAATCTTTGTCATTTCTCCAGTGCATTTTATTGTTCACATCCAAGTAAGGCATGAGATATCAGGTATTTCTGTTCTTGACCTCTGCCATATGTATTTTTTCGCTGCCTATAATGCCCCATACTCTCCATTTCTCTTCCCAAACAGCTCTTTATTGTACACCTCATATTCTATATTTCCAGAAAAGAGTTAATACAGCCAATCTGAGCCTGCTGTCTTTAGAACATCTGCTTCAGCATTGGTCCTCAGAGATTCCCTAACTGCTACGAGTGGTTGGCAGCAACTAAACTATTTGTACGCACACTGGACACCTGCTTACTTCCGGGAGTCTGGGAATTTGGTACACGTGAGGCAGAGAGTGCCTGTGTGGCCCAATCCCAGTAAAAAATTTGGGTATTTAGTCTCTAATGAGTTTCCCAACAGACACCATTTCACACATGTTATCACAATTCAGTGCTGAAGGAATAAACCATATTCTGTGTGACTCTGGGGAGAGGATTCTTGAACGCTTGTACCTGGTTTCCTCTGGCCTTCTCTTCATGTGCCTTTTCCCTTTGCCGATTTTGTTTTGTGTATTTTTGTTGTAATAAATCACAGCGGCAAATATAACTATCTGCTGAGTCCTGTGAGTCCTTCCCAAATCATAGGAGCTAGGGGTAGGTCCAGAAGATCCCTGACCTGCCATCCACTGGCAAATTCTGTCAGCATTACTTTCACAATATATACTGAATATGACCATTTCTCATGCCCTCCTGTGCTCTTACTCTTCTCAAAAACATTATCATCTCTCTCTTAGCTGATTCTTCTAACTGGTCTCCCTCTTTCTACTTGTCCTTTTTTCTATAGCATAGCAGAGTGAACTGATTAAAACGTACATATGACCTGTCACTCCACTGCTCAAACCATCTAATGACCAGATATCCCACACAAAGAAAAAGCAAAGTGCTTATATGCCCTAAGTAGCCTGGCTATCCATGGCATCCCAGCCTGCATATCCTCCTTCCCCTGGATATTCACTTGCTCCTGGCCTGCAGGTTGGCCCGCTCTTTTTTCCAAGCCTGCTCCCCCTCCCAGCTTTCCTACCCACAGTCATCTCATCCTGTGATGTTCAGCCCACATAGATCCGCATAGCTTAGCCCTTCAGTTCCTTTAGACTTTTTATTGAATCGGACCTTCTGTACATAACCTAAAATGTCAGTCCCCTTTCCATTGTCCTCATCCTTCTTTACTTTACCTTGTTAACACTTATCAACCTTCTATATGTGTTGCTTATTTACCTTGTTTGTTTGTCTGCATCTTTGTAACTTTCATGAGAGCTGGGATTTTTATCTTTTGTGCTCATTGATGTATCTGCAGTGCCTATGACAGTTCCTGACATTCTGACATACAGAACAAACTCAATAAACACTTGTCAAAGGAATGAATAAATTAATGGATGAAAAAAACCCACAACCCAGCTCCAAATCTCACCTTTTCTGTACAGCTTTTCTGAATTCTCCAGAACATTTCGTATATACCTTTTTTTTTGTAATTTATCTCATTTTTCTTGTTTGCTATTTCTAATTGACAATCGTTTCGCTAATCCTCTTTGTAGTCTCTGGACCTAGAACAGTGCCTGGCATGTTGTAATCATTAAAACAAGGGCAATAATAATGCATTTTTAAATGAATGAATGAATGAATGAATGAGCTTTTCTTATGATGGGAAATTGCTTCCCAAATGATGATTTCATATTATACCGCCATTAGCAATCTATGAGTAAAGTGCTTTCATTACGATTAGTCAGGATTTGGGTTTGTTTTGCTAATTCAGTCATGCTAAGTGGTTATATTGTATTTTTGTTAGTTTCTTTGATTGCTACTGCTTAACTCTTTTCATGTCTTTTTTATTAAATCTGTATATCTCTTCTGCTTGACCCAATTTGACCAGTTTGTTGTAGAAGATAAGGAAAAAAAAAAAAGCTTCCAAAGAATATGGAAATTAATTATTTTTCCCCTCACCAGGCTTGGAGAGCGTGTGAGTCACAGCCCCGGATGCCTCTGGGGCCAGTCAGGCAGCACAGATGAGTGAACCTGGAAGTGAAGACAGGGTGTGCATTCTCTACTGCCCAATGCAGCTGGGACTCAGGACAACTAATTGGTGCCATGTGGGGAAGTGGGTCCAGCATTGCCAAAGTCCCTTTTCCAAAATTAAATCTTTTATCTCTTAGGCCTATTGGTGAAAACCTTGAGAGGAAAATACAGAGTAAGATCAGTAGTAAAAATGAACACCTAAAAGATAATGAAATGGTAAAATGCTATGAAGTAATCATAATGTGGTAACAAGAGAGACTGTGATACGCACTCACTGCCCTTGAGAATGTTGAACGTCGTATGTGTTTCATATTCAAGCCCCTGGGAAGCACTGGAATAGCTTATGGTGATTAAGAATTCATTTTTCCTTCTTCTTTTCTTTTTTCTTTCTTTCTTTTTTTACCTCCTCTATCAGATTTCCGAATTTCAGTGGTTGTCTCTAGTGGGTCAAAGGCCGCTGTTATTTTGGTTTGGAACATGGCGACTCATTTACAGCAGCTACCAAATCCCTGATGGATATGGAGGGGGAGCTTCTGGCCAGCAGAAAGCACGTGTGTGGCACATTTTATCAGCTGCCCAAGATTGTACCCTGCCTCATATTATCGCCTGCTGCCCTCTGCATATGCTGTCTTGGAGTTTTGTACTGTTACCACTGGGGCTCTTCTGAAAATCTGTATCCTTGGGGAAATCATTTTGTTTGCCAAGAGTTGCTTGCCAGAAAAAGGGAGCGATGTGAAAAATACAGGAGGGCCCATCATTTGGACAGTTCTCTTGGTGGTCATTTCTAGTTGGCTTCCTAGGGTGAGCAGCATCTGTTACACGGACTTCAAGTTTGCTTCCCACAAAAGGATGATTGAGAAGCTATTGAACGCATTTTGAGACTCTTCGCAGATTCTGTAGCTGGCATTCCCAAGCTAACCTCTATGGCAATCACCTTTTGTTACTCTTTAAAAAATGCTTCCTTCTTGAAATACGAGGTTTTCTATAGCTGTCTAGGGCATCTCATGACAGAGGAACAGGGCACACCTGCTGCTGTCTGAAAATATGTCATGCTTATTATAACTTAAAATTTCAGAGCAGACAGCATTGACTAGCTCTCCACCAGGTGCTGTGCGAGGATGGAAAAGTGGGGAGTGTTTGGTTTATCTTGCCTAACAGGAGGTAGCTCCAGAGATGCCTGATAGGGGCTTATTCAGTTTTGCTTGGGACATGATTATTATGTTGGTATATTAAGAAAATTACCAAAACCCATTTTCATAATATCATGTAATGACTGTGCTTTATCACAGCACTGTTGTCGTGTAGTCTAAACATTATTGCCTTATCCATCATGCCAGGAGCATTGTTTTCATAGCCTATCTCTCTTTCATTTCCTCTCTCAAATAAGGCAACAAGTAACGTAAGCTCCCTTTAACTTTCTGTGGGCAAACCTTTACAATATTTGACTTTATTCCTTTTTAAATATTTTCTAAACTTAGAATTATTTCCTTGATGTTTGAATGAGGTCTGATACGTGTCCTTGTCAAAGACATAAAGCTACTTAGGAAGTGGTTATGACTCCTTAAATCAAAACAAAAAACAAAGCAGAAAGCACAGCAATAAGATGCTTAAAGGGTTGGTCATTAATCTGTAAGAATGTAAGAGATTCAGAGGCTGCTGTGTCTGGGTTATAGGTTTGGTAGGTTAAAAACATTCATTGTTGGGGCGCCTGGGTGGCTCAGTTGGTTAAGCGACTGCCTTCGGCTCAGGTCATGATCCTGGAGACCTGGGATGGAGTCCCGCATGGGCTCCCTGCTCAGCGGGAAGCCTGCTTCTCCTTCTCTTACTCCTCCTGCTTGTGTTCCCTCTCTGGCTGTGTTTCTCTCTGTCAAATAAATAAAATCTTTAAGAAAAAATTCATTGTTTCTATAAATCGACCTTACTCAGTGAGTATTATGTTTTCCTTTTTACAAAAAAGAAAAACAAAACAAAAGCAAGTAGTAAGGGACAGAACTGTTTCTAACAGCCTTGCTATGTGAAACTAAGTATTTTTGCAAACAGCAGAAGAGATTCAGGATAAATCTACACAGATAAATTAACTGAGGCTTTTTGATATTGCAAAAGAAACAAGTTCTGCAAACCAATTCACTATCATACCAGTTATGTTGTGTTCAGCTTTAGCTGCTCTTCATACCGACATTGATCTTTTATTTTTAAATGTCACAGGATCATGAGCCTCCATGTGAGTTCCATATCCTTTAAGACAGACATCTTGGGATTTCTGGACATGAAAAATTTTAACTCTTTCCTAGGGGCTGCCTTGAGAGTGTCTGGCACTGTTTTTAACATTCAGTGGTGACAACTTTTCAGTCTTTGGAGACTGATTTTGAAAAAGTGAAGAAAAAAGGAAAACAAGGAAAAAAGCTATTCAGAGCTAAGTCTAGAGAACAAGGTAATTGTTTTACTTGATTTTTAACTGAGATATGGATATAAAATAACAACCATAATTTTCCCTTCCTTTCCTCCCTCCTTAAGTCCTTTATTCCTTTCATTTCTCCCTTCCCTCCCTCCTTCCCTCTCTTCCCTCCTTCCTTCCCCCCCTCCCTCCCTCCCTCCCTCCCTTCCTTCCTTCCTTCCTTCCTTCCTTCCTTCCTTCCTTCCTTCTTTCCTTTCCTCCTTCCTTCCTTCCTTTCCTCCTTCCCGGCTCATACATAAACTGCTTCTGAGAAGGAAATTTCAAAACAGTTTTCTATGTGGAAAATGTATGAAATCAGAAAATATTTTTCCATCTGACAGCTTTGTTGCAACTACTTTGAGAAGCAAGTTCTAGTGCATTTGTAAAATCAAATATCAAACTATTAACCCTAGTGAAATTATTATCTCTGGTTATCTATTACTATGTACAAAATATCTGAAAACTTAGTAATGAAAACAGAAATTATCTTATTTTGCCACAGTTCCGTGGGTCAGAAAATCAGGCAGGGCATAGCAGGGGTACCTTGTCTCCACTCCCTGACAGCTGGGCCCTCTGCTGGGTGCCTCACCGGGCGCTGTGGCTGCCCCCTCAGTTCTAGCTGTGATCTGAGTTCCTTGGTTCTCCTCCGTATCCAAGATGGCATTTTGCACTCACATGTGGCTGAGCATGACTGGAATGTCTGGCACTGGCTGGTCTTTCCCCCCCCGGGGGACCTCTCAAAACGTCTAGCTCCTACTTCCTCAGGACGTGACAGTCTCAGCAGCAGTGGCTGGCTTTCCTCAGAGTGAGCAGTCCGGGAAGCAAGAAATAGAAGTTGTCTGTGTCATGGGCACGCACCCAGGCACTGAGCGGCACCCCCGCCACCGAATTCTTTGGGTAAAAGTAGTTCCGTAGAGCCAGCCCAGATCCAAGGCCAGAGGCACAAACCTCAGATTTGAGGGAGAAGAGTGGCAAGGAATTTGGGGGTAATCTTTAATCCACCACAAAACCTCAGACTATCCAAGTAGATAGGACATGTATCCTCTGGATTCTTCTCTTCTGAAAACATCAGAAATGTTCAGGGTGCCCTGTGAAATGTGAAGTATAGATTTGTCTCAGAATAGTACATACAGATGCTCAGGATCTGGATACACTTATTATAATAAATTTATTTTAACATGGAGATAATTCTTAATTTATGAATCTACATGGCAGACTCATTCTAGAAAGTAATCTGTCAACAAATTTTGGATACTTTATTTGGAAAATAATCACCAGATAGATCAATACAGTTTACCTATGCTTTGATATAAATCATGTATTCCTCTCTACTTTGTTCGTGTTCATTTCCTTTTTTGAAATATTCTACTTAAATTCGTGCTTGCTCTGCTTCCTGAAATTTCTGTCTGTCCACCAAATTCCATGCCTTCTGTTAAGCCTTTTCTCATCCCCAAGTCAGATATTGTCTTTATTTCTTCTAACTTCCTGTATTTTTTTTTTTTGGACCTTTATTATGATTCTTCACATACTTTGCCTTGAACTAAAGCTACTTATTGACTCATTATGTTTTCACCCCTGATAAGCTCCTAGGAGTTGAGACTGTTTCTTATTTATTTTTTCATCTGTTGCTGTGCTTTAGTGTGGTGTTTTGCCCAGAGGAAGTGCCTGAGAAGTGCTGTGCAAGATGAATTATTGAAAGACTAAAGCAACAGGGTTTCTGTTGATCGTGCTACTTTTATAGAAAGATCAATTATTCTAAAAGATGTGGTAGATGGAGCACTTAACCTGGCTAGAACAGTGTCAAGTGCTTTACATACAATATCCATTCAGCGATTATTAAAGTAATTCCTTAGCACTTGCCTAAGCACTATGCTAGGCTAACAACTAAATACAGCTTCCTCACTCAAGGAACACTCATTCTCATGGAGAAATTGGACATTATCCAACAAAACTGCAGATAATCCTTTAGTAGAATTATGATAAATGCTATTATAAAGAAGCACACTGTACTAGGAGAAGATAGAATAAGGAAATCTAACCAGGCAAGAGGAGTGAAGAGTTGTTAAGGAAGGCTTCTGTGTGAGCACCTGGGTGGCTCAGAGGGTTAAGCCTCTGCCTTTCAGCTCAGGTCATGATCTCAGGGTCCTGGGAGCGAGTCCCACATTGGGCTCTCTGTTCAGTGGGGAGCCTGCTTTCCCCTCTTTCTCTGCTTCCTTCTCTGCCTATTTGTGATCTCTCTCTGTCAAATAAATAAACAAAATCTTAAAAAAAAAAAAAAAAAGGAAGACTTCTGTGTGAAGGTGACTTTTGAGTGAATTTTTAGGGAAGATGATGATGATGATGGCCACATTTTAATTGTTGGAACCTGGGAACATGTTAAACTACATAACAAATGGGACTTTGTAATTGTGATCCAATTAAGAATTGTGAGCTGGGAAGATTATTCTGGATTATCTGGGTGGGCCCAGTGTAGTCATAAGGTTCTTGTAAAATGGAGGCAAGTAGGTTAGAGTTTTAAGACAAAGATTGGTAGAGCTGTGCTCTGACTTTGAAGGTAGAAGAGGGGGCCAGCAATCAAGAAGTGCAGGGGTTTCTGGAAGCTGGAAGAGACAAGGGAACAAATTTTCCTCTCAAGCTTTCAGAAGGAACCCATCCCTACCAACATCCTGATTGTATCCCAATAAGATCTATTTCAAAAATCTGACCTCTAAAACACTCAGTTTGTTGTTTTAAGGCATTAAGTTTGTGGCAATAAGTGTTGCAGTAGAATTAAGATATGAATATGTGGTGGAGAAAATAGTTTAGCTTGTAAAATATTTATGTGCAAGATTTGTGCACAGCAGGGCATGTTATTTATGTGTATGGTTCTTAAACAGTGATCCACTCATATTAATTGAGGGTTCTTGTACCGATGAGGAAAAAACACGCGTGGAACCTAAATTCATTCCAGTAATCACTTTCTCTTTTTCCTTACCATGGTATTATTTTTTTTCCCTTGTTTGTTTTAAGACTAGTCAAAAATATATATAAATAAAATGGAAAACTTTTTGAGAAAAGGATTTCCCAAGATGCTTCTGTGTCTGGCATGATGAATCTGCCCCGGTGAAAATGATAACTGGGAAACACAAAGCTTTTCGAAATTCATGCAGAATGAAAGCCTGGCCTGCTGGGCAGAAGGATACCATCTGCCATCGCCATGATTTTGTGCCAGAACAATTACTTGCCTGTCCTAGAAAGGCGATTTTTAGGCAAGAATTTCTAGAATAATCTATTCTAGTTAATATATTTTAGAACTTTTTGGTAATTCTGCATTATTCTTGGTACTCAACTATTTATTAGTAAAACAGTTCACTTTAAAATGATTCTTTTCTCTCCCTCCCTCCTTTCTTATTTTATAGACATGTGGCCATCTGATTGTTCCTTAAAACCATTTACTCTGTAGCTAATAGGGAAACATTTTGGCATGGCTGGATGTAAGTTTTCATTGTGTCTGTTTGTGTATGTTTTTTCTTGTCAGAAAGTGAAAGCTAAAACATTTAACAAACACCCTTATTTCTGATGAATAAGCATAGAGACAAAGATTACATTATGAAATTCAATAATAAAAACAGTAAAATTCTAGCTTAGTGTTAGGAATTGTGCTTTCTTAAAGTTCATTAACTTTCTGTATTTTATAGTTAGCTCTTACAGTCTTTCATACCATAAAAACACTCTGAAAACAAGATGCTGAAGTTACTAATGTCCTTTAATTATTGAATATTTCTCTTAAAATTGGTAATAAATCATGACTATCAATACTGATCTATTTAATAAAGTAATTATTTCTATCGATGAAGAAAAAATATTTGCTTGGAATGCTAACTTCGACCCTACTTATGAGCAAAATTGGTACTTTAGCTAAAGTTTATTACAATAGAATTGAAATTGCTCTAAGATCACATATTCCCTGCTCAGCATTAAGGCTAGGACTGTGACAGACTAACTGTTTACATTTGAGCCCTTTAGTAATTTTTACTTTCTTCCTCTCTAAACATGTCTGAAGTATGCAATTAACTTCCATTATTTAACACAGAACTTTACTTCCCTAGGTAGGGAGGGAGCAAGTCACTGTCAAAATAGGGTTGTGGGGAATTGCATGTAGTTTGGAAAATCTCATTTGTGATTCTGATCCAGGAATCCCCACCTCTCCACTCAACTCTCTTGCTCTTTTTAAAGATTTTATTTATTTATTTGACAGAGAGATAGAAGAGCACAAAGAGGCAGAGAGGCAGTCAGAGGGAGATGGGGAAGCAGGTTCTCCCTGAGCAGGGAGCCTGATGTGGGACTTGATTCCGGGACCCTGGGATCATGATCTGAGCCAAAGGCAGAGAGGCTTAACTGCCTGAGCCACCCAGGCACCCCTCCGCTCAGTTCTCAATATACAACAGGCCTTTGTAGAGTATCTCTTACTTTACAGCAGACTGGAAGGCAAATAGCCTCTCAGTGAGGCAAAGGTAGATACCAAATGTCATAATCCCAAGAAACTGGAATTACTCTCTCTAGAAAGAAATAGCCAGAAATAGACAGAGAGGTGTGATAAAAGAGGAACCATATGAGACATTGTCTGTACTCTGCCCATCTCCTCTCACCTTTATCTGTTTGATCCACTCTGACCAAATTTCAAATGCATTTCTCTGCCTAGGGGCTTTGTCCACTTTCTAGACATGACCTTGCTGCCCACCGCTAGCTACTTAACACATCTATCACCTCACACGACTACTATTTTCCTTTTTGTTTTGGAACATTTAAGGTGTATTTTCTTAGCAACTTTCAAGTATGTAATACAGTATCAGTAACTATAGTCACCATGCTGTATATTAGATCCACAGAACTTATTCATTTTATAACTGGAAGTGTATTCCTTTTGACTATTATCTCCCCATTTCTCCCACACTGGCTCCTGGCCACCACCATTCTACTCTGTTTCTGAGTTCAGCTATTTTTAGATTCCACATATAGATGAGATCATATGTATCTGCTTTATCTAATAGATTTCATTTAGCATAGTGCCCTCAAATTCCATTCATGTTGTTAAAAATGATAGTGGGTGTTATTTTAATTTTAATTTTTGTTTTTTTTTCAGTGTTCCAAGATTCATTGCCCATTCCCCACACCCAGTGCTCCATGCAATAGGTGCCCTCAGTACCCACCACCAGGCTCTCCCATCTCCCCACCCCCTCCCTCCAAGTCCCTCAGTTTGTTTGTGTCCAAAGTCTCTCTTGTTTCATTTCTCTCCCTAAATTATCCTACTTCCCATTTACTTTCCTTCTCCTACTGTCTTCTATATTACCACTGATGCACCACAAGTAAAAATGGTAGTGTTTATATGGATGAATGATATTCATATTATTTAATTATATAATATATAAAGATCAGATGTTATTATATTAACATCACTTTATTAATAATAAAATATTAATATTTACTATTTATAAAATGAGATTATATTTACACATAAAATACACATATATGCAGTGTATATGTGTGCATATATGTATGTGTATATGTATGTATTTGTGTGTATATATACATGCTTATATATGTATATAGAGTTGACACTTGAACAACACCAGTTTGAACTGAGCAGATTTACTTATACATGGATTTTTTTTGATAAATACAGTAAATACATTTTCTCTTCTTTATGATTTTCCTCTTTTTCTAAATTATTTTATTTTATTTTTTCAGTGTTTCAAGATTCATTGTTTATGCACCACACCCAGTGCTCTATGCAATACGTGGCCTCAATACCCACTACCAGGCTCACCTATCCCCTTACCCCTTCCTTTCTAAAACCCTCAGAGTCCACAGTGTCTCATGCTTCATCTCCCTCTCTGATTTACCCAGTTCATATTTCCTTTCATTCTCTTAATGTCCTCTATGTTACTCCTTATGCTCTAGAAGTAAGTGAAACCATATAATTGACTTTCTCTGCTTGGCTTATTTCACTCAGCATAATCTCCTCCAGTCCTGTCCATGTTGCTACAGAAGTTGGATATTCATCCTTTCTTATGGAGGCATAATATTCCATTGTTTATGTGGACCATATCTTCTCTATCCATTAAAACATTTTCATTATGCATACTTTACTGTGAGAATATGGTATATAATACATATAACATACAAAGTATGTGTTAATTGACTATATTATTGGTAGGACTTCGGGGCAACAGTAGGTTATTAGCAGTTAAGTTTTTGGAGAGTCAAAAGTTATACATGGATTTTTGACTGCATGGGAGGTCAGTGCCTGGAAACTCCATGTTGTTTATGGGTCAACCTCGTATATATATATAATATATATTCCACCATATATATAATATATATATATATTCACCTTTTCTTTCTTTCTTTTTTTATTGTTGACACTTGGGTTGTTTCTATGTCCTGGCTATTATGAATTATGTTGTAATAAATTCTGGGGTGCAGGTAACTCTTCAAGATAGTGATTTTATTTCCTTCAGCTCTATACTGACAAGTAAAACTGCTGAATCATATGGTTATTCTGACATTTTCAGGAACTTCCATACTCTTTGTGTGGTTGTGGTACCTGTTTACATTCTAATCAAATCAACATCGCATGAGGGTTATCTTTTTTCACATCCTTGCCAACACAGATCTCTAATCTTTCTAATAATAGCCATTCTGATTGGTGTGCAGTGACATCTTATTGTGGTTTTGATTTGCATTTTTCTGATGTTTAGTGATATTGAACAACTTTTCACGTACCTGTTGGTCATTTCTATGTCTTGGGAAAACTGTTATTCAGGTCTTTTGCCTTTTTTTGAAATCAGTTTACTAGTGTTTTTTGCTATTGATTTGTATTAATTCCTTATATATATTTGATATTAACCCTTTTTCTGATGTGTGGTAACAAATATTTTCTTCCATTCCATAGGTTGCCTTTTCATTTGGTTGACTGTTTCTTTTGTTGCACAGAAGCTTTTTCATTGGATGTAGTTCCACTTGTTTGTTTTTGCTTTTGTTGCTTGTGCTTTTGGTGTTCTATACAAAAAGTTAATGCCAAGACCAATGTGAAGGAGATCTTTTCCCATGTTTTCTTGTAAGAGTTTTACAATTTTAGGCTTTACATTTAAGTTTTTAATCCATTTGTGTTAGTTCTTGTGAGTGGTGTAAGACAGGGGTCCAGTTTCATTCATTTGCATGTAAGTATCTCATTTCCCCAGTATCATTTATCTTAAAGACTATTCTTTCCTCCTTGAATATTCTTGGTTCCCTAATCAAACATTAGTTGACTGTATATACATGGATTTATTTCTGGGCTATAACTTCTGTTCCACTGGTCTGAATGTCTGTTTTTATGCCAATATCATATTCTGTTGGTTACTATAGCTTTGTAACATAGTTTGAAATGAGGAAATATGATGTCTCCAAACTTATTTCACTTTTTAAGAATGCTCTGGATATTTGGGGTCTTTTGTAGTTCTATACATATTTTAGAATTTTTTTTCTCTAACTGTAAATAATGAAGTTCTTGGTAGGGATTGTTTTGAATCTATAAGTGACTTTGTAGTAGTATGGCTACCTCAACAATATTAATTCTTCTGATACATGAACATTGGATATCTTTTCATTTATTTCTGTCTTCTTCAGTTTCTTTCATCAGTGTTTTATTGTTTGCAGTGTACAGTCTTTCACTGCCTTACTTAAATGTAGCTATCTCATATTTCAGATTGGGAAACACAAACTCAAGTACAATTACCAAGAAGCTCAGGGAAGGATAAGGAAATATGAAGCCCAGATGGAGAAATTCATTATTTGTCTCTACTTATAGTTTTTTCTCAAAAGTAACTGTTTACAGCACTGGCAAAGATACCCAGCATGTTCCTGGACATTTTAATGAAATACATCTGATTGCTGGGTTTTAAAATATCATTAAAAATTATCATGTAAGAGCATGTACTCATCTCATGGAAGTCCTTCGTGGGAGGTACTGATTAAGGAGTAAGCTAATTTTCTATTAGTTGTTTTGCTATGCTCTTCTTCCATCAAATAGGGACATAAAGTATGAACCTGAGAAAATATTTTCTTAAAAAGTTTTCATGTGGGAGAGATAGAGTTTGTTCTGCATTTATCAAAGTAATAACCTTGGAAATCAAGAGCTTCTGGCTGTTAATAACTCTGTTAATGATTCAAGGTTTTCTGTCTGTGGCATTTTAAAGAAGGTCCTTTAGATGGACGGTCATGTTTACAAAATGATTACTCTTGTCTTATTGTTCCGAAAATATGATTACCATTTGACTCTAAGTAAGATTATATTTATTGTTAAGTTTTGACCTTCTTTAAACTTAGCTTCAGACATTTTTGTATGTGTCTTTTAGTTTCCTGATGATTTCCATTTCTATTATTTTTTTTCTCTGCCCTACTGAGAAAGAGAAATGCTCAAGGAAAATGCGTTGGCTAGAGTTGGTATTGGACTTGACTTTTAATGGATGGCCTAGGAGTTGATTATCCTAGACACATGTTTGATTCAACACTTCCAGTTGTACTGGTAGCACATTCTGTCTAGATTGAGATCTGTACCAAGTTCTATAGGATGCTCAGGGCAGTGATATTTGAGCTGAAGCTCCAATGACGGGGCTGTTGTACCAGTGAGATGAATAGTTTAGTCAAATATGCAAACTCAGGTGTAAGGTGTTTGCATTTTTATAATACCTGGGAACTTTAATCATACTTAAAACAAGTTTCACTGCCTATTTCTTGAAGATAATTCTTTATTTAATTCTCCTTAATTTCCCATCATAAACATTTAAAAGAAGTTCAAAGAGTATTATAAATGAATACCAACCTATAATCTCATGAAATGTTGCTGAAGTCAAATGAAAAAAGACACTAAAGATACAACTAACACTGCTATACTATAGCATTTTCTTAGGAATCCATGTCAGAGAGGTTACAGCAATGAAATGGTTAATATATGCATTTTTAAGTTCTGGTAGAAGTGTTTGTTTCATTTAACTTGGATTAGATTAACTGATTTAAGGTACTTGGCTGAATTTTTTTGATATAGAAAAATAAGTCCTAATAGCAGATCATTAAAAAAAAGTTCTCATTTAAAACAGAAATAAAAGCAACAAAACATGTAAACTGTTTGGAAAATAAGAATAGTAGAAAGTAGACATTCATGAGTAAACTGGCTTAAATTTGATTTGCTTCTGTTGTGAGTTACAAATCAAGAAAACATGTTTACAATTGTTTGAATTATGTTTAATTATATTAGTCTTTTCCTTGGAATGCAGAGAACACATATAGCCTTTTAATCAGGTTGCCTCTAGGGCAGCACAATTCTCCTATTGGGAAAGGGAGGTTGGAACTCATTAGAGCCCTTGCAAAAGTGGTTAAGCAGGACAAATAAGGAGGATAGCTATGGGGGGAAATAAGTGGCCACCATACTAGTGTCAGCCACTGGGATCTGTGAAGTACTGCTGGCTAGTTAACAGAACCAAAGAAAAAGGCCATTTTCTCCAAGATTACCCCCCTGCCTAGGTGATGGTAATTCTTGTAGTAGGCCCATCTGGCTGATCTGAAGACCTTCCTGTGCTGCCTGCGTTGAAGAATTTTAAGAGACAGGACTGTTTTAAACAGAGCTTTATTTTTATTTTTATTTATTTTTTTAAAGGTTTTATTTATATATTTGACAGAGAGAAACACAGCTAGAGAAGCAACACAAGCAGGGGGAGTGGGAGAGGGAGAAGCAGGCTTCCCGCCGAGTAAGGAGCCCGATTCAGGGCTCGATCCCAGGACCCTGGGATCATGACCTGCACTGAAGACAGATACTTAATGACTGAACCACCCAGGCGCCCCTAAATAGAGCTTTAAATACAGTTTCTGGCTAATTTAAATTCTTTGAGCTTTAGTTTTTCCTCATCCCAAAGATAATTATCATTTTCCTACCTACTTCCAGGAAAGTTGTAAAAGTCAAACAATATACATTAAAAGGCTTTGAGAATTGTCAAATAGTATGTAATTATTAAGATGGTGACATCATAATACATACCATACTTATTATCTGCTGGGCATAGTTTTAGGTGCTTTATATACATTATTTTGTTTAATCCTTAAAACAACTCTCTGAAGTAGGTAATGCTCTTATCACCTCTATTTTAAAGGTAATAATTAAAAAACAGAGACTAAATTTTTCCAAGGTCACAGTAAATGGTAGAGTCCAAAGTTAATCCTGGACAATCTAGCTTGAGAAGCCATGACTCTCTATATCCTCCTGCCCCTTTTTCCTGATACACACCCAGTGAGGATAACAGTGACAGCAGGGATGAAAATAATGAAACTGACTATTGATGATAAATATATAATTTAGGAAATAATTTTGCACCAAATATACCTGGGAATGTCTGATAGTCTGATACCAGATACTAACTCTAATATTTTTTATCTGTATAGTGAATAGAGCTAACCTGGGAAGATTTCCTCAGATAAACTCCCGCTCCAATTTTTCTAACTTTGATTTATGGAAATGATATACATTATGGAGTCCAACATTTAAAAGAACTTTGCAGGTCAAGAAGTTTTGAACTTTCAGTAAATAGATGACTTGCTGACTAGGCTTCCTATTTCAGTGCCTCTTGACTTTGGGTCTTTGGAAAAAGGATGGGCTAAGTTTTTTTTTTTCAGTGCTCCAAATTTCACTATCACTATTTTTATTCCTAAAAATGTTAATATTCTTGGGAGAGGTATAGTTTAAAAAGTTTTAAACTTTTAATTAGTTATTCCAGGTGACATATATCTGTCAGAAGTTTTGCAAATCACACCTAAGAAGGCAACAATCCTCTATTATAAAATATATAAGAGCCTTAAATGGAGAACAAAGTATAGAAGAAGTCTGGTATTAAATCTGTCTGGGGCACCCAGGTGACTCAGTCAGTTAAGCGTCTTGGGCTCAGGTCATGATCCCAGGGTCCTGGGATGGAGCCCTGGGCTCAGATTCCCTTGCTCAGCAGGGAATCTGCTTCTCCCTCTGTGCCTGCCTCCCCTCTACTCTCCTCCTCATCAACCCTTCCCGTCTCCCCCCACCATGATGTGCTCTCTCTCAAATAAATAAATAAAATCTTTTTTTAAAAAAAGAATTTATTTATTCTAGAGAGAGATAACATGAGCGGGATAAGGGGCAGAGGGAGAAGCAGGCTCTTGTCTCAGCAGGGAGCCCAATGCAGGGCTTGATCCAAGGACCCTGGGGTCATGACCTGAGCCGAAGTCTGATGCTTAACCAACTGAGCTACCCAGGTGCCCCAATTAATAAAGTTTTAAAAAATAAATAAATAAAATATTTTTCCAAAGATGATAAGCCTTGGGTAGGCGGGAGGCAACCTGAGAGCATTGGAAATGGGATCAGGGAGGAAGTATTAATTAAGGGTTTAGAGAATTATGAGGAGGCGGGGTGTGGAACAGGTATCAACAAAGCAAACTTCACAGTTTGGGAGTTTCACAAAAATTAAAATCTTATAATATTCACAGACCAAGACAGACTGTATGGATGATTATGCTGGCAAAATGAAGAACACATGAGAGAGATCATCAAAAGAACTGAGAGTCATTTGGCTTTTCAGTGTGCAGCTGGAGAAAGAATGTTATGTTTCGGGATGCATGTCTTTCTTTATTAGGCTCTTTTGTTTGTGAAAACAGAGATCTGCTCAGTTTCTTTAAGAAGGAAAAAGAGTGGTATTTTAAGTATGTACCAGATCTAGAATTTGAACTGGAAAGGGTTGAAAGCTAAAGCCATTCTGGGATTGCTAACTCTCTCCAGCAACCCCTGTCCTTCTCTCTCCTGTCTGCTTACTCACAACTTCCTGTAGCCAGAGTGACTGGTGGTTCTGCTCTCTACATGCCCTTCTAACTTTAGCTTCTCTGCTAACTAGCTCATACTTACAGCATTTCCTTATGTACATTATAAAGATAGGGAAGCTGATGGACCATATTTCCATACCGATTTTCTTTGTAGGTTCCTGGCCTATTTATGGATCAAGCGTCTTTTGTTTGGGTAGGTGGGAAAAGAAAAGTGAAAGTCCTCAGTGAAAAATATGTGTACCTAAGGGCTTCTTCCTATAGGGAATGAGAACAATTCATGAACTTCCCTAGAAGAAAGGGGCCAATCTGGCCAAATAATATTTTTTTAATGTCAATCAAATTTTGTGTATTAATCATAGATGAAATATGTGCATATATAATAGATCTATAAGTATAATCTCCAAACTTTATTTTTTTATTTTTATTTTTTTTAAGATTTTATTTATTTGACAGAGAGAAACATAGCCAGAGGGGGAACACAAGCAGGGGGAGTGAGAGAGGGAGAAGCAGGCTTCCCGCAGAGCAGGGAGCCCAATGTGGGACTCGATCCCGGGTCTCCGGGATCATGACTTGAGCCAAAGGCAGTTGCTTAACCAACTGAGCCACCCAGGCGCCCCATAATCTCCAAGCTTTAAATAAAAGTATTTAAATATACAAAGAAAGTATTTAAATATACAATTTAGAGGCTGAAACTGCAAAAGGGAAAATAATTAAAGCCTCAGTTATCATGTTTCAAATGAATGATTGATCATCTTTGTAGATGCAAAAATAAAAACAAAATATAAAACAAAACAAAAAACCCCAAGCAAACAAACAAGAAAACCCAGATTACTTCACCCAGGGTCTTAGAATTAGCTGGTGTTACAGACTCACTTCTGTCCCTCTAAAATTCATATGTTGAAGCCCTAACCCCCAATATGACTATATTTAGAGATAGAGAATTTAAGGAGGTCATTAAGGTTAAATGAGGCCATAAGGCTGCTACCCTATCCCTGAGGACTGGTGTTTTTCGCTAGAAGAGGAAGAGCTGCCATGAGTACACATGCAAAGGAAAAAGGCCATGTGAGGGTAAGGAGATGACCATCTGTAAGCCAAGGAGAGAGCCCTCATGAGAAACCAACC
The DNA here is from genome assembly GCA_004023965.1 of Spilogale gracilis. Lineage (NCBI taxonomy): Eukaryota > Metazoa > Chordata > Mammalia > Carnivora > Mephitidae > Spilogale > Spilogale gracilis. The sequence goes on from PITA01012914.1 coordinate 43,707, forward strand.
TCTTCTGCAGATCTTGGACTTCCAGCCTCTGGAAGAGTGAGAAAATAAATTGCTGTCATAATCAGTGAGATTATGTTGTGGTACCCCAAGCAGATTATTACAGCTAGTTTGAATTCTTGTGGGTCTGATGTTTATCACATCTTGCCTGATGGAACTGTAGACTTATTAGGTAAGCTGGGTCCTGTAAAATATACACAACTAAATGATCTTGTGGGGCCACTTTGTCTTAGCATTCATATTTATCTTATTGCAGAGGGCTGCATTAATATGCAAAAACATGATTACCAACTGTACCTATCATTAGGTATACTATAGGTAACAGCAATATAGTCTTTGTTTATCTACCAGTCTCCATTTCTAATTGGGCCAATAGAAAAGAAAAAAAAAATCCATACTAAAGCAGAAACTAAAGTTTGTTTCCCTTTATGTTTAGAAACACAAGGGATGTTATTTCTTTGTGTTTGAATATTTTCATGTCCTTACTTCTCTCACATTCTCAGAACAAGGTACTTCCAACACTTAAGCTCCCTTACTAAGTGTTCCTGTACTCTCCCTCCCAGGTTCCCTCCATCTGGGATAAAAGGAGGTCATACTAATGGTCACATTTAATAGTCTGGTGCCGTTCCTTCCAGGTAGTTTCTGGAAGTCCAGGTTCACTTACCCAAAATTCCCTTCTTCAATCATTGCTCATCTTTAAAGTGTATTATTAAATGTTAATATTTTTAAATTTTAAAAAAGAGCCCCCTTTTTTTTAAAGAGATACATGTTGAAATATGGATAAAATGATAAAGTATTTGAGATTTTCTTCAAAACCCAGGGTGGGTTGAAGGATGAGAGCTATAGATATAACAAGTTTGGTCATGGATAGAGAATTATTGAAGCTTCATGATTGTACAGGAAAGTTCATTATATAATTTTCTCAGATCTTATAGAAATTTGAAAATCTTCATAATAAGTTAAATAATTTTTTTCTTTCTGGAGCAAGAGATCTCAGGAATATATTATGTTTGTTCTGAAAGGTCATTGCTAACTCACCAAGGCTACCACTGTATATTGCATTTTCAAGGTTTGTACTAATCAGGCCTTGTCCCCATATTACTTGCTTCTGTCACACTAAGGCAAGGTTCTTCAGCTTTTCTCTGACAATTACTTGACTGAGGTTATGATCTATTAGCAGTGACAGATCTTTCATAACATCTCATCTAAGATTTTACCTCACCTTTAGAAGCACAGCTCTTATTCTCTGTGTTATGCTGCTTAGGAGGTGACTGTCACTTCTCCTCTCAGGGTCTAGGATAGAAGTATCAGTTAACTTCTTACTGCACTCATAACCATTTCTCTCCCTTATTCTCCCAACCATGCCTTACTGTCCTCCCTCTTCCACCCCCAGTAAGTATTGGACAAAGCTTGTGGTCCTTGATTCTCTGTAACTACAGTGTACATCTACTCCCTCCAGTGTTCTCTCTGGGAGCTCAAGGCTGTTGACCTTTCCCCAACTTCTGAAAGAGAAATCCTTATCTTCCACTCAGTAAAGGAACCCCAGTTCAAACAAAGCTCCTGTTTGGCCATATCATGCAGCCACTACAATTAATTTAGAGTAACCTGAGTTCTTTGTATCAGTACACACACAGCCACAAAGACACAGGGAGAAAGAGAGAGAGAGAGAGAGAGAGAGAGAGAGAGAGAGAGAGAGAGAGACAGCGCAAGAGAGAGCGCACATGCAATAGAAGGTTTCTAAAACCTTAAAACCTTACTGGTTCTTGGTCAGTCCAGTCATATGTGATCTATAGACTCAGTGGTGTAATTGGACAGACAGACATCATTCTGGGAAACTACCGATTATACCTCCACAAAAAATAGACCCCTACCAAAGTTAGTTCTGGATTACTTAAGGAATGGTTCTGGTATCAGGTGGTAAACACAGCCCAAATGGCTTGGGGCACTGGAATTTAAGAACGACTTTCTTCTTTCTCTAAGAACATGATGTTCTTTGGTGACACAAGAAGCTCTGGGGATGGGAACAGGCAGCTTCCCCTAAGAGACCATATGTTCAACATCGACATGGAGGCTGGTATGACAAGAGTAGGTGGAGCACATTGCCATCTCAAGCTGGCACTTACAATCCCAAGAACAGGCTGTGGCCTTGATGACAGAGAATTATGCTGCCAACCTTCCTTCTCTGGAGCTTATCCTTGTGTCTTTTGAGGGTGTCTACCTTGGTGAGGCTTATTCAAGAGATAAGACAATTTTCTACTAACAAATTCTAGAAATGAAAATCAGAGTTTCACTATGTGCATTAAAATGATTAAATTTAGTGAATATCTTTCCAAGGAGAACAGTCTGATTCTGACTCATTCCTAGTTATTTTTTCTTCGACGATTCATTGCTGAGAAAGGGGACCATTTAAGACCATTAATGACTAATGAGACTTTAATCATACTCTGAGATACAGATTATTTGGCAATTCGGTAGCTTCTTAGAGGGTGGTATTACAGAGTGGGAGAAGCATGGTAAAGGATATTTTCCAATGAAAGAGCAATTTTGCTTTCAAAGATAAATGCAGTTGGAAAAAAAGTTCAGGAAAAATATGGCCTGACTTTATATGATAAACTCCCTGATAGACAGTTTCCTTCCTGAAAGTAAAGGTCTCTGGTAAAGCTAGCCCACGCCTTCCCATGGTAATCTTAGTTGGTATTTAAGAACATTTATAGGCAGATAATTCTTCCTCATGAGTAACCTCCCTTTCTTCCTTGTTTCCTCTTTTTCTGGCCTGGAGGAAATGGAACCCTCTAGTCACTATGCTTCCCTCAAATCAGTGAAGGCAGTCCTTTTGCATCCAAGTTATGGGTCCTTAAATATTTACATAAAGGACTTCTCTTCTAATCCTTACATTATTTTTTTTTCTTGGATCCTTGATCAGTTTTCACAGGTACTCTTAACTTGTAAGTTATGACATAGTGCTCTAGGTCCTGAATATCGACTACATGAATGAATAATTTCTCCTCCTTGTTTGATTATTTTTAAGTAAAATATTGAAAAATCATAGCATGTGGTACATCTTTATGCCTGATTTTCTGCGACAGTTCTAAAAAACTAGTAACATGAGTCCCATAAACTTCCTGATACACTTGCACATTTATTCTTTTATGTTCTGAGTATCTCTGATTTTAGTTTGTTAATTCAAACTAAAATTTGATCATTTTCTTTCTAAGAATAAAATCTGTTTTTTTTTTTCTGCTTTTTGCCAAACATCAACAACTTCATGCCCATAAATACTGTAGTAAAGTTGGGAATTAGAATTTAGGAATTATATCACCTTGTCCCTTTAAAATCAATTCAGGCTATGAAGCTTGTTTACCACACCAATATGAGGGCTTCGAGGGAATACCTAAAATTCCCCCACTTTCTGGTAAAAATGAACTATCAGGTTTTTAATTGTGATATTATTTTGTTTTAGGATAAGAGTTTGCTAGGGGACCATTCAAGTGATGGTATAAAAGAAGCACAACCCAACCCAAACATAATTTCATGCAGTTATAGATTCTGTATTTGTTTTTTATGATGTACCCACAATAGTACTGTCAAGCTTCACCCCAAATTCTTGTCCATAGACTTCCTCAAATTTGTTTTAAAAATTCTTCAACTTTAGCCTTTGTGGTTTGTGTTCATTTCTGTCTTTTGGCACTTAAATATTCTTGTTTTATCCACAATAGTCTTTCTTAAAAATTGCTCCTAGAAACTAAAGGTTCTTATTGGCTTTACATTAAATTTTAATTAGTATTTCTCATTTTCCTTTTGATCTCTTATCTGCAACTTGATTTGAATGAGAGATCAAAATAGGTAGAAAACAAGCACAAATGAGCTGGTTTGCTTTCTTTCTTTTCCTTCTTCCCTTCCTTCCTTCCTTCCTTCCTTCCTTCCTTCCTTCCTTCCTTTCTTTCAAGACAAGCTGTTAGCTCAGACAGAATGTTGTTCACGATGTTCACTAAGAGCTGTGAAGTTGCCTCAGTCTTTCATTCCAGGGAAGACAAATATGAACCAGAGGCATGATTATTATTATGCATGTTCCAGGATTCTCTCTTACTGAGCTTTTGGAAACATCAGTGAATTGGGAAATGCAGAATATTGCTCCATGCTATTATGACATTAATCTTTCTGATACTACAGTCTAGTGTCCTGAGTACCTTTTCCCAGGCACATTCAGGGTACTGAGACCAGTAGTGTTGGAATTCAGCTCCAGAGAAGCAGAGTGCAGAAGTTCACCATCTGCGGTAACAAAGAGCACTCATTAGTATGACACTCCACTCATCACAAGTTCATTCATATATATTCTATCTTCTGATCCTCGTAACATTTCTACAAAGAGATTGGAAAGGTTAACGGACTTCTCCAAGTTCACTGGCTAGTAAGTGGCTGAGCAGTGATTCGGACATGGTCCAGCATCTTCCCTGTCGGACTTGAGCCTCTTTCAAGAGGCTTGCTTACTAATCTTACAACATATTATTCTTAGATGGAATTCTCTTGATAAGAATTATCTGAGACACTATCCATTAATTCTAATAATACCATGAGGCTGGGAAAAATTAGTGATGCCTCCTTTATATATCAGGTCACTAAGGGGCAAAATGAGGAGAGGGCCAGAGATATATATCAAAATAAGTTCATATTATTAGAGACTAGTGTTCATGTGGGACTGAGCTCCATAAGAACATTGGTTTTTGAGAGTCCCATCAAGCCCAGGGGTCTTCATTATTAGATATCTACATGTCATCTGAACCAATGAAATACACGTAGTAAATCTGGATTAGTGTTTTGCATTGATATCAAAATTAATTGATATTATAAACTGAGTATATGGAGGGGACTGTGTATCAGTCCCATTATACCCCTTTGAAGTACAGAGTCAGTGAATAGCAACTATCAGCGAGTTCAGGACTGTTAACAAGTTTCTAGGAAGTGAACCAGCTGAACTCTATAGTTTTTAATACCCTCAAGTATTGCTGAGAAAACATTTCCTATTACATAGTTTCATCAGTGATCCGGGAGAAAGATGCCCTGCATGTCCCCAGGTGTTGGCTAAAACCATGGGTGCAAAGTAATCCTGTTAATTTGGATATTAATTGTCTTCTACAGATATGAACCCCCTGAAGATTTAAGAGTGAGGATGAGAACCCCAACTATACAGTAACTATTTTGGAATTTAGTAACTTTTACATAGTTTAACAAAGTTTTGGCCCATTAAAGCAATAGCCTTATAAATCTAAATTAAAATCCATAATTGAGTTACTAATTAAAACTTGTGATCACAAGATCTTTAAGTTGGTTAGATTTGTAAGAACAATTTAATATTCAAGACATTTTTTTTCAAAGAAGAAAGCACTTGAAAAGGAAATGAAATATAAAATGCAGTTTTAAACTTTTGAACTAAGTTTTTAAATGGAAACCCTTTCAAAGTCATTTTTAAAAATTGTTAGACACAGAATAAGAACATTTGGCTAAACTTTAAAGCTGAAGAAATAACTATATTTTTTTCATCTAAAACTTTAGTAAGTTAAATATTCGTGTTTTAAACAAAACTAAACCTCCAAATATTCTTTTCTCAGCAAAATATCACTCTCAACGGTACCATGAAAGTTTCATTAGCACTGTATTGTAGTATAGGAAATCTATTTATTTTAGTGTTTTTTTGTTCTTAATTTCCCCCCAAATATTTCTATTTTGTTTACCCAGCTCCTTAAGAAAAATCTGGAGAAGACTCTGGTGGCTGCTAAGCATACAGATTTTCATTATATGGAAAAGAAATAGTAACACCCATCACCAAAACATCCTGTGAGTCAAGGAAATCTGGTTCAGTTCAAATAGCACCAAAGGATGCTCACCAGATCAATCCACTAGAGACCCACCCATCCTCTTTCACACATTCCACACAGATGTACACACATCTTTAAAAAGGGTGGCCACCCAAATTGAGATTTCAGAATCTCATGTATTTTGTTTGTCTTATTAGAATGTCTAGTAATCATGGAAAAGTGATGTTTCTGGAGATTTTTTTTTTTAATTTTTGAAGTTCTTCTGAAAAAAAAAATTCATGGAAGGATGACATGTCATCTCTAGTTTTACCCTTTTGGCTACAATTTCAGTTTCTATCTGGGGAAGTGTTCAAGTAATGAACTTGTATTGAGTGTTAGTTATCTGAATAATGAATTTAAAAAGAGCTTTTCCTTTCTGGGACATAAAAGGGGTTCTCCAGCAACACTCTGTATGTGTGAGCATGTGTATAATGTATGTGTATACACACATGCATATGTGTGTGCAAATGGGTTTTTTGGGGGGATGACAGAAGTCAGTCTTACAATTTTTCATACTGGAGGTAGGCTTCAATGGATTGTGTCCTTTCTCCTTAGTTGTCCTCCAGTCTTCAAGGAGCTTTCATGAATAAAAATAGATGTTCATGCTCTTCTCGCCTCTTGACACTCAAGAAACTAAATATTTGTCACTGGAACCTTGGCTAATGTTTTACAACATCTCATCCCTCCCATGATTGTGCTCAACTGCAAGAAGTGCAGGAACAGCAGAAATGTGGCCTCTTCCACATCTCCTGCACAGGTATCTGATACACCAAACCAAAAATGGAGATCCAGTCTCCTGGTATACTCTGCCATTTTTCCTGACAGGTGTGGTCCCATTTGTTTTTCATGTCTAGAGACGGTAATTTCTTCCTCTGAAAGGTATGACCTCTCTGCAGGTCCTTCATGTACAATCTATATGGAGTTTTCTGCTTCTGTTCTTCTTCCAAATTCAGAGCAAAAGAGGGGTAAATAACAATGGAACTCATGGCAATGGAGGATAATACTTTTTTAGGTTCTCCAAGTGAATTACACTACTTCTGCCATCTTTAACCCCTGGGAAACCTGCAAAATGAAGAAATAGGATGTGCTGATAGTGTAGGCCAAGGTTTTCACTATGGAAGGGTTCCAAGCATCAGGGCTTATCTTTTATTCTGTTAACTGTGAAGGTCCATTCTTCCGTCCTCTGATTTGCTTCCTGGTTTTGTCTTCCATACTCTTGGCCTACCTTAGCATCAGAAAGCGGCTACTCTTAAAGGAAGGAAACTATTGACATTGCCATGAGAAAGGTGGTTGTACTTGTCACTCAAGGAATGGAATGAGTTTATGCACTTTATTTTTACACCAACAAAATAAAGTATATACCTATACTTTACATATTACTGTGTGACAAATATAAGTTTGAATATGCTTATTTTCTGAATGAACCTACTTTCATCTGTAAGAGACATCTGTCTCACCCTTTGACATGTTGTATTTTTTGGGAAAAAGTTTCTTTCTTTCTGGTCTGCAATTTAATCCAGTGGTCTCTGTTCAGAGAATCTTGGAGAGTCTCCCTGGTGGAAAGTGCCATGTCATCAGCTGGAGGCCACTCTACATTCCAGAATTGTCTCATCCATATGTGGACATGTAACGGTGAAACACTGTCTCCTGGGCATTGAGTGGACTTTGAAAGGTGATTCTGCAAAGCATATCCCTGTTTGTCTAACTTACTAATGAACCCCCACTATTTACTACTATAAATTATGGAAATCCAAGGAGATTTAATGATAGAGTGGTCTTCATCTGAAGTATGCCAGTTTTAATACTTTCTGCTTTCTCTTTAGTAAAAGCATTGACAGTTTCAATTAAGGGAATCTGCTTGACCAAAAATCAGATACCAGTCATGAAAAATGTAGAAGGCATTACAAGAATAAATTTTATTATAATCAGATTCTGGTAATTATTGTTTGGGACTGTTCAGAAGGTCTTCCCATTACTTTTTTGTTTTTTTTTAATGTAACTGCACTTTGATAATCCCTGACTACTCACTCCTAGTAACCAATGTCTTAGTTCCCACCACAGAGGTAGGAAATGACCCAGCCATTTCCTAGCAAGAAAGACTTACCATTGAGTTTCTTATTTCCAATCCTAGGAATATTGTTGCCCCTTTAATTATATACTAGAAGGGTATGAGGTTGGGGCTTGTGGGAGCCAAACTATTTATCATATTAAAGAGGCCTGTCTTGAATAGGAAAGAATGAAGCTCAACAGTGTAGCATCAACCTTCTATTTTGCTCAAGTCTTTTAAGTACAGCACTCAATTGCATGAAGAGGCAGTAAGTGAAATTCTTTGTTTCAAATATTGAGTGGTGACCTCTTTCTTTGAAGGGCAGAATAAAGAATACTCTGGAAAAGTATTAGGATGCTCAGACTAACAAAAATCTGATAGTTTCTGGCTCATAGCTGTTGCTTGATGTTTCTGGTTATAGATCTTTTGCTTTGTCTTAAGTACTATCTTCTCCTTTTGGCTTATTTTAATATACGATAGCTTTTTTTGAGGAGGTAACTCCTTAATTCTGAAATAAAATGTAACTCAGTAAATCCGGTAACTTAAATCCTCAATGAAAGGAGCACACTGAGGTTGAAGTAGTTAAATTATGGGCTCTGAACAGGCACAGTCCTTCTGTCTATAAATTATATGATCTTGACACCATCCCCCAATGTTTCTTTTTCTTTTTTTTTTTTTAAAGATTTTATCTATTTGACAGAGAGATACACAGCCAGAGAGGGAACACAAGCAGGGGGAGTGAGAGAGGGAGAAGCAGGCTTCCCGCTGAGCAGGGAGCCCGATGTGGGACTGGATCCCCGATCTCCCGGATCATGACCTGAGCCAAAGGCAGTTCGCTCAACCAACTGAGCCACCTAGGCGCCCCTCCCACAATGTTTCTAAACCTCACCTGTAAAAGTCAGTAGTAAAATCTGCCTCACAAAGTTACTTCTGAGGGTAAGTAACAAGTTGAGAATGTGAAGTCTAAGACACCTGAACGCTAATTCTAATTTACTAGATTGATCCTCACATAGTAGATGATTTAGTCTTAGGGAGACTTTTCCCCTTCTGTGAGGCTTGAGCTCCTCATTTAATGTGTAAAATGCACATTAACACTCAACTTCATAGATCTGTTGTAAGTACATAATGAGGTAATATGGGAAAAATGCCTAGTGCTGGGTCTGGCCCACAGTAAGTAAGCAATCAATAGTATTCTACTTTGTGGAGATCTATAAATGATTGGGCACATTGATTAGAGGTCCAACAAATATTTCCTTGTTTACCCTCCTCCTCCCCTTAATATGTGTGTGTTGGGCAGCAACAGGCATTGAGAGAGAGGGAAAGAGCCAGAGGTGTGGTGAAGCTTCCTTCCACCAGCTTGCAAGGACCAGTGGTTCACTTTTCAAGAACGCTGTGAGCCAGGCTTTAAACACCTTCGTTACTAGAAATTGAATTCTGTGGACCTACAATTAAATAAGTTCTACTTATATAAATAAGTTCTACTAAAAACAAAGGTAATAACTGCTACAAATTCATCACTTTCTAACAGTTTTACTACCTTTTATGTTACCTATGTTTTTGAGGCTATTTACATTGGTACCTGTATAGGGGAAATATAATAGTGTGTTACTGCACAGCTGTCCTACTTTTCGTCGAGAGACATCTTGTTGGTAGTTTGGGTTCAGCCACGGTGGCAGTAATTACACCCCAGAAGTCATCAGATTCTCTAAATCAGATGATTTCCGACCTGTCCCCCACCAGAGAGCCAGCAGTTAAATCTGCCCTACCTTATCCCTGGAGAGAACATCCACTGCGTACCAAAGAGAGAGGACTTTCAAGTCTGGGTCAGGCAGCTTTTGCTTCTGAAATGACAATTCTTATTCAGTAGAAAGTTTCCAGCCTTTGAAAACGTGATATTTTCAAAGTAAGGAATAGTGATATTTTCAAAGTAAGGATATTTTCAAAATAAGAACTACTCTGATTCTGGTAGTGCGGATTTGTGTGGGCTGCACAATTTGAGCACCGGTTCCCATGTGCCATTGAGAAATGAGATTATAGCAGCGAGGATGAAGCCATCAGAGGATGCCTCAGTCATCCTTTGCTTCGTTCTGACAAGTGAGAAAGGTAGATGAAAAATATTTTGCCACTGAAAATAAGCTAGAGTTTCTCAATAAAGGCTTGTATCATTAAGGCTAAAAATAATTGTTGTTTAAAATGAGAGGGACAGTAGGACTCTGTTTTTGTCTTGCAGTCACTTCATTAAAAAGAAAAAAAAAAGTCCCCCATAATGAAAGAGGAGATAAAACAGGAGAAAGACGGAAAAGGAGGAAGAACAAAAAAGAAATCACTTTCCAAAGGTCAGTAATAGTTAAGAGCAAAGGTGTTGAAATCCCTGTTAAGTCTTACATTAGGACTTTTAGAATATGGAGAAAAAGAATCATCAATGGTCCTCAGTTAAAGACATTCCTAGAGTTATTTACATGATTCCAGGTGTCCATGAGAACAGTAATAAGACACATAATGTAAGAAGAACAATCACTTTCTACATAATGAACTATTATTATTCCTCTAACAATAAAAAATTAGACCCAAATATTAAAAGAAATAAAAATGAGAGCACATATAGTGTGTTAATTTCCACACTGATGAGATAATCACTTCTTTTTCACCTTCTTGAACTGAACTGTAAGTGACAAGTCCATCACAGTCCGAGGCAGGCCCTTCTTCATGGTGACATGTTCAGTGATGGGCACAGCAAGTGGGGCCTGATGAAAAGTGGCTCCTTTATGAGTGATGGAGCAAAATGACTTCTGAAGGCCTGGGACACGTTCTGCGTGCCACATCATATTACTGGCTCTTCCGGAAGCACACCTGTGCTGTCCAGATAGTCTTGCTTCTATCTGTATCAGAATTACCAATCTAAGTAGAGAGAGAAGTGTTTTCAGGCTGCTTGCAGGTTTTGTGCTGATTCCCAGCCTGCCTTTATTCCAGGGAAGGGTGGAAACAGGCTGGGTGGCCACTCCAGGAAAAAGTCAAATGTCTGTAAAACCATTCCTGCCTCCCAATCCTCTTCAAAAGTGTTAATCAGCTACACATCAAAGACATTACTTACTCATACAGAACATAAAATTCATAGTTTTATTATGTTGAATTCTTGATAGCCTAACTGTTTACATCAGTAAAACCATGTAGGTAAAGAAGTTTGCTAAGCTTCATAATTAAATACGTTTTTAGGTTAAATATTGAAGGATACTGAAGAAATCTCAAGATATATATTAATTTTTATGAAAACCTATTATATTCTTTCCAACACTCTCTTTTCATTTATGCAAGTCTTTTATTTTCTTCCAAGATTTTTTAAAAAATTCAAGTTATTTACCATATAGTGTAGGATTGGTTTCAGGAGCAGAATTTAATGATTTATTACTCACAAACAACACTCAGAGCTCTGCACAAATGTGTCCTCCTTAACGACCCCCACCCATTCAGCTTATTCCCCTCTCCACATCCCCTCCAGCAACCTTCAGTTTGTTCCCTGTAGTTAAGAGTCTCTTACGGTTTGTCTCTCTGTTTTTATCTTATTTTCTTTTTCCTTCCCTTCCTCTATGTTCATCTGTTTTGTTTCTTAGATCCCACCTGAGCAGACTCCTATTGTATTTTTCTTTCTCTGACTGACTTAATTCACTCTGGCTTTATCCATGTCATTGCAAATGGCAATATTTCATTATTTTTGATGGCTGAGTAATAGTCCAGTGTGTGTGTGTGTGTGTGTGTGTGTGTGTGTGTGTGTGTGTCTACATACAAACCACATCTTCTTTATCCATTCTTCATGGACATCTGGGCTCTTTACACAATTTGGCTATTATTGATAATGCTGCTGTGAACACTGCAGTGCATGTGCCCCTTTGAATCAGTATTTTTGTTTCCTTTGGGTAAATACCTAGTGATTATGCAACAGTCTAATGCTCAACATTACTACCTTCTAATTTGGCATACATGCTTTTTCATGAATCTCTGTAACTCTATTAGCAGGGGACACCCTAACTTTATGTATGTATGTATGTATGTATGTATTTATTTGGACACCCTGCCTCTTAAGATTAAGTATGTTCTACTATATGGTTGTTCAGAGATTGCCACTGTCATGAGCATCTCTGGTTCTGAGTTCTTGAATCCACTGAATTCATACAGTCGATAGAGTATTTCACTAAAGCTCCATACCTTTTTCCTAACATGCACACACACACACACTCACATGGGCGTGCACACTGATGTACAAGTTGAGGTAGCAGAGGGTATTGAAAGTTTGGGAGAAAAGTGCAGGGTTGATGTTGAGACTCATAAGGAGATATAACTTAGAATCTTAGATGTTCCTATAATCAAAACTCCTCAGGCATACCATGTTATTTGACTACCCTCTTTTACTTTTCTTTCCTGTCCTTTTCCTTCTCTCCTTTGCTCTTTTCACTACCAATCCTGATTTATTTCTAATACAGCAGCATTTAGGTCTCCCTCTTGGTAACTGGTCTTCACTGACCCACTCTTGCCCCCAACACCGTATTAAAATGTACCTTTCTAAAAAACACAGTTACCTCTTTAAGAGAACTTATATGGTCTCATAATGACTTTTAATCCTACCATATAAACATAAATCAATCATTACAAAGTCAGTAAATAGCTTTAAATGATTAAGAGAAGAGTTCTGTAAATTAGCTCCACTTCTATGTGTACACGAACGCTTGTTCTTTTGTGGAGAAATGGCCATATGTAGTACTTTTGTTCATAAAAATGCTCATGAATGCCCCCAAATGTTTAGTTCCATGGAATATTGCTGGACCATATGGTACCATCACCACTTTCTCTTACCACCTTGTTTTCCTTCTTGGGAATATCTGGAACAGAGGAAAAATCAGAACTAGAGTTACTTTGAGAAGTGCATTTGGTAAAACCACAAAAATGCAATCAGTGCACAGAGAGCATAGACTTCACAGTTAAACAGATCTGTAATTGAATTTTCACTCTGCCGTTTACTTAGTTATGTTACTATGATGGCTCTAAAATTGGTGATAAAACACCCACTTCAAAAGATTATATGAGAATTTAATAACAAACATGAATGTAAAATTCTTAACACTTGCATGGCATACAGTATTTAATAAATACTGCTATTTTGATTTTCATAATTTTATTACATTTAATTAATTGTGTTTATTTTAAATATCAAGCGTGATATGGATCAACTACAGAGAGGCAGAGAGAACTCCTCTGAGCCCTCACTCGTGAAAAGTGTTGGTCCTATCTGCAACACTGATGCTTTAATTCTTTGAATATAAGCATGGGGAATTGGGAGGTGGCTTTGCTACTTTGTATATCTTCTTTCCACACCAGATCTCAGAAGTACCCAGGAATTTAGCTCCCACTTGAGCTCAGTCACAGTTCTCCTCTGGGAGGATGCCAGCAGCTCAGTCCTGCACCTATCCCCCTTTCATAGTTACATCAGGGGCTCGGATAAGGGGGCTGCAGCTCTTCAGTTCCTAGTGGAGGCTACCTAGTTGCTAAGTAATAGGTAATAAATAGTTTTTAATGCCCGCTCCTGAGCTCTTCTTGACCTATTTTTATTCCGAGTCCCCTAATGAACTTTCATACATAGTGAGGCTGAAAGACCGCTACCCCAGAATTTCCCTTGATTTTATCTTCTCGGAAGCACCTGGCATAGTGGTCTCTCCACATTCACCTGCTGAGCAAAAGAAGGTAATGTTCATGATTTTCCCATACCTTCCCTTCTGGGGTCCTCTCCCTCCTTGAGGGGACATCTTTTCATCTCCCTGATGAAAGCCTCCCCACCCTCATACTTCCACACAGGCTGGGAAGTTGACTTTGGTCCCCTCTTCCAGTTCCTTATGTAGCACTGCTAGATTTGAGTGATTAAAAGTCTCACTCATAGCAAAGCATAAACTGCTGTGTTTCTTGTAAATTTTGCTGTATTAATCAGTCCTTTATAATCTTAACAGTTACATTAAACAAACAGGTTTTGACAACTAGTAATGTCTAAATGGGGAAGTTAAGAAAGCTTAAGTATTATTTTTCTCTCTGAAGCCCTGGATAGCCCTTGATTTACATCTCCACTGTGACACTCAGGACATATCACAAGAATCATCAATAATGTTTAGTTGTTTTATTTCCCACTTCTAGGTGATATTCTCCTTAAGGACAGTAACCACACCTTCTAAATACTAATGATCAGAATGGCAGTAATACCATTGATGACAGCCTCTCATTACTGTGCACCTTCCATACCAAATCTAGGATAACTCTGGCAAGTAATATTGAAATGATCTTTTCACAGGTGAAGAAACTAAAACAAAGATGAGTCAAGGATTCACTCCCATGAATTCAACACTCGAAATTCATGTTCTTTCCGTTGCCTCCACATTGTCTCTTTTCTACCCATGGGACAGTCATCTGCATCCAGATTACATTCAGTCACTAGGAAATTTAGGCATGGGATTGGGGATTCTCCTTATTTAGAAATAAGGCAAAGAGGTAAGGTGGGGAGCATTATCTTTTAACATACTACTAGGGCATTAAACACTTCACCCAAGGATGCATCATTCTAACAAATGCTTTTCCCTATTTATATTTTTTCTCTATTTTTAAAACTTCTTTTAAATTCTTTGTTAAAATTAATGCCCAACATTTTCATGTCAATAGTTATTATATCAATATTAATTATATAGTATGTCAGCTTCATATGATGTTCAGGTTCCAATTTAATTTAAAATATTGAATATCTCTATATTCAGTGCACATATACAAAACTTTCCTTCCTGGTGTTATATAAGTATGCTTACAAATATGCTTATGTATTAGGATTTTACACATATATATTAAGTATGCTTGGGAGATGATGTTATTGGAGGAATGATAATGATAAACACCTTCAACTGTATATGCAAGGTAATGAGGTTTGTCTCTGCTTATCAAGGGAAAAAGAGAAAAATTGTTTTAAAATGAAGTGTGTGGTTGATCCAGAGTATGCAAGAGCATAGAGAAGGACAAAAGCTGAGGGTATAAATGTTGGAGAAGATCTTGCCAACAGAGAGAGACCTCTTATAACCACTATGGAGAGATACCTGATTTATTATCAAGTTAGTATAATGGAATGCGTGCATGTTGGAAACCCCCAGGAGACTATAAAGTCACACAATTTATATAGCAAAGTACATACAAAATTCATTGGGAATTGAGATAGGCATTTGCTTAGTTAATTGTTCTTCTTGAAAAGAATACTATAACTTATTTCCTCATGAGACAAGGGTTCTACTGTGTGATAAACTCCCGGATCAGTTCTGAAGCTATGTATTTACATTTCCAGGGGTGATGATGCTCTAGACCTTGGAGAAATCTCTTTACTGGGAAACTGGAGACTGGGCATATCTAACCCCAGGAGAGATTCAGTTACCTGTGAAAGACTAGCTTTGTCTTCAAGGAGATCATTTCCAGGGGGAAAAGCAGGTAAAAGGGAAGAGTAGGAAATTGTTATTGTTGAAACTGTTTTAACCAGAGTTCAGGAAGCACCACTTGAACATACAATGAAGCTGAAAGGCCTCTGACCTCAAGATAGCTCAGTTTTGATAAACTGTTTTGGATGATCACTTTTTAAAGAAGTATGTGAATCTTTTATTATCAAATAATATATTAATGAAAAAATAGACTTGTTTTTTTCCTTGTTGAAACAGAAAGCAAATCGGTTGGTAAGGCTGTTCTTTACCTATGTCATCAGCCCTTTGAGCAGAGATGATTCCTGGGAGAAATAGTTTTGCTTTGTGATGGGCTTACATTCTTAATTATTTAAAGCTAGGATCAGGGGTGCCTGGGTGGCTCAACCAGTTAGGTGTCTGACTCTTGCTCCCAGGATCCTAAGATTGAGCCCTGGGTCTGCTTGCTCAGTGGTGAATCTGCTGGAGATTCTCTCTTTCCCTCTCCTTCTGTCCCCCTGCTTTTCTTTCTCTCTCTCTCTCCCTAAAAGAAATAAATAAATCTTCAAAAAAAGAAAAAAATGTTAGTATTGTTTACAACCATGTTACTTTATCTATGTGCATTTTAAGATATTGTCTTGTCATTTTATTTTATTTTTTTTTT